>JASSUY010032278.1:0-234674 GCA_032466535.1 Forpus xanthops
GTGAATGCTCCATTGCTGGTGGTGTTCAAGGCTGGGTTGGACAGAGCCTTGGGTGACATGGTTTAGTGGGAGGTGTCCTTGCTCATAGCAGGAGGGTTGGAACTAGATGATCTTAAGGTCCTTTCCAACCCTAACTATTCTATGATTCTATGTCTGTAGTGGGTCCATATAACGTAAAAGTCACTTTGCTCAGTAAGGCAACTCAGTGGATGTAATGTGAGGTTACTCCTAGGAGAAAAACAGATCTTGGATCTTCCAGGAGATAGTCCAGGCTAACTATAGTAGCTGGTAGTTAAGGTTCCGGTACCTCCAAATCTTATTTATTTGCTTGACAGATGGGAAAAATATGTAAATTTTAAGATCTGGGTTCGGGTGGGGATTTTTTTGTTGGTTTTTTTTTTTCTTTGTTTAATTAAAGCATTTCTTTTCCCATTTTGTCATGTTTTATTATGTATGGCTTCAGTTTTATATAATGCGTAGGACACAGAGTAACCTGTGGAGGTCTCATATATCCTGAGATCACAGGTTTTTAGTTGTCCTGCTAGAATGGAGGAACAACTTTGGGTCTAATTTGGATAACTAAGAGGTGTCTTAAAATATGGAAGATGCTAGCACCCATTTTTGCTTTTTTTTTCTCTCCTTCTGCATTTGGGGAGTTTGTTTGTTTGTGTAGGATAGGATGTACTGTCAAGAGTCCAGCTCAGGTCTGACATAACTCCATTGACTTACTGTAATTTCCACAGTCACAAGTGACTCATAATGCTCAATGTTCAAAACAGCCTCCAAAAGCACGCTTTTCCCCCTCTCCTGCCTTGCAAAGCTGGTATTGTATGAGTGATGTATACTAGCAGAATTTGAAAAGTTAATGTAGAACTGAAACACTTTTATGTCATTAAATACTTACTGAAAACTTAGTGCATTTCTTTGCCAAATTGAGAGGTCCTGAAATGACTTACCAGGCGAAGTGCAGAATTTAGTTTGTTTCAGTGAAGAGATGTACTGAAGTTGGTAAGGTTTTGATTCCTTCCCTTGCTGTTTGAAAAAAGCTTTGCAGAGTCTGGTCAGTTTAGGCTAGCTGCCATCTTTAGCTATTTTGGTTTGGTGGTTTTTTTTTTTTTCATATTGAAAATATCACTGTATTAAGAAATGTATTTCAGTAAATGCTGTGACAGCCTGGAGATGAAATGGCATCAGGGGAACCTAACAGCAACCTTCCAGCGCCTACAGGATGGTTACTGAGAAGCTGAAGCTGAGGAGTAAGTACAGCGTAAGAATGGGAGACTGTGGTCACAAAGCCATGGAAATAGGGGGCAAGGGGGCAGGATGTTCCAACAAAACAAGAAAAAACAGTCTTTTGCCGTGAAGTTTTTGGACAGGTTGTCCGCAGGGACTGTTAGATCTTTTCAACAAGGTTTTGGGGGTCTGGCTGGACAAAGTCTAGACAAATCTGTTCTGAATTCAGAGCTGAACTTAACAGCAGATTGAGCTAAATCACCTTCTGAAGTCCCTTCCAACCTAACCAATGTGATTCTGTGATTCTGCATTATTTACCACTTCTAAGGGAAGCTAAGGATCATTATGTGCTTTAAAATCAGGCTGTTCGTGGCAGCCACTACCTATAAAATGTTGTACTTGCTAAATAGAAAACCTAAATGAAAACAAATTGCAAGTTAAAATCACCACAATGCAGACATTAACAACAAAGCAAAAGAATGGCTGGTGACTACCATTTCCATACCTGGATGTAGTACTGTAGACTCCAGCAAGAATGATATTTGTTGGCTAAACACAGAGAACAAGTGCTGTTCTCTATTTTTTGCCAGCAATGCCATCAATTTTTATTATTTTGCCTTTATTGCTTATTCTAACTATTAAAAGCAAAAAGTGTTTGGGAAAACGCATCCTTTCAAAAATGCATTTTTTAATGTATCAACATGTCTGAATTTTTTTAACATAACTGTTGTTTTCATGGTATTCCCAAATTACTTTTGTAAAGGGATGTTATTTGGAATTTCAATTTATAAACAAAAAGATGAATGTTCTGGGTGATTATCAGCCATAGTGTGAAATACAGTCCCTTGTATGAAAAGTAATTATTTGCCTTCTGTACAGCCGCCTAGTAGTACCATTGTTGATCTACATATTTTAATGAAAAGTGATTTGACAGAAAATTTTAATTACATACATAGCAATACCGTTTCTCTAGTAAGGAACAGATATCTTTCTGTCTGCAGAATAAGATTGTAATCTCATTAATTAATGAGAGAAAACAACTGTTGATAACTATTGCTTTGACCACCTGTGCCTCACACTTCTAGCTGCAGTATGAAAGGTAGATGAAATTTCACTAATACAGTATGGATAAATACTGTGAGACAGTACACCCAGCAGAAACTTGAGATGAGGACTATCTTGTAGGTCTGGTTTTTCATCCTAGCTAGGGTGTGTTACCTTAATAAGTAAGCCAAATAATTACTTATTTACAGATTCAGCAAATGAACACTGAGATTCAGCAAGGTCAGACTGAGTTTCTGAGCAAAGAGCCAGCTAAAGTGGCCTGAATGTCTTTGATATTCTCTGATAGTAGTTAGATTTCAAGCAAAGTCTATGGGATTGTAAAAGAAAAGGTGCTGGGATAGAAGAGGGTGTGTCATTGAGAACATCCAAAGGCAGGGGGAGTACTACATAGACATCCTGCCTACAACTCAGTTTATTGTTCAGGATTTCATTAAGAAACATGGAGTGACATTAAAATGACGTGAAAGCAAAGAAACTATTTCACAATACGTGCAAGTCTTCCAGTTGTGCTCATGTTTTTTTCAATACAATAGCAAAAGCATTTGTACAATGTGTTTTGCCAAACACCTTCGAAATCTTTCATGAATCAGATAAAAACAGCACCAGAAAAACATTTTCCAGTCTCAGGTTTAAGGTTTTAACCATTTCTGTTTCTTAATCTACACTTCATGTTAGCATTATATTTTCAAAAATGACCAGGTCCTTTTTAAGTCTTCAGCTTGTTAGTGTGCACCTTGGGATGATTTTGAAGGAATTGGATTGTGAGAAAGTGTGGGAGTCAGTATATCCTAGAAATTGTTCTCTGTTGGCATCTCTCAAGGCAAACTGATTTGGGTTTGTTTTTTGTGGCTGGTGACTGAAGGAGGAAATAGAACTGAAATATGTTTATGTGTCTATTCACTACAAGTACTGGAGTCGTGAAACTTACTTGCCTTCTCAGTGCTGGATCATTTAGTATCTGTATTTACATAAAGCCTGCCTTTTAAGTGTGCCAATGCAATGGACCTGTGTCTGATCTGTTTTACGTGATTTGGGAAGACTCTACTAACTTAAGTGGACTAACTGTACACTTATATAGAATGGTCTCAGAGATTATTTCAAGTACAGTACTATCACGTAGCTTGCAAATATTTGGATCGTCAGAGTATCTAAATGGCTTTTGTTTAATTAAAACCTGCACATGGGGTAAAAGCTCCAGTGTCCAGTATTTGAGGAGCTGTGAGATATAAAACTGGGGTGGCAGGCATATGCAAAAAAACAGGCAAGATGAAACGGGGCTTCTGTTCAGAAAATCTGCCTACCTATATTGCTGTGTGATGTTAACTCTTACTCCCTTATAGTCCTAAATAACTGCCTGATGTCTCTGCCTTGTTGAGCTCTCTCCTTGTTTCACTGAAGAAGCACCATCAGCATCTGTACTGGTTGTAAAAGGAGCATTTGTAGTAGTTGTCAAGCAAGGTGAGCATACAATTGACGCTAGTTTAAGTAAAAAACAGTTGGGCATTTTATATGGCTGCAATGTAGGGAATCTCCATTTCAGCTGTCTGTATCATCAAACTGATGATAAGTATCACATACTCAGTAAGGGAATTTGTTGCATCTTTGTTAAATAGGGAAGCATGATCATCATTTCACTCACGGAAAACTGAAGTATTATTAGCAGGGAAGGGTAGAAATTACAGTGTCTGGATCAGTAGATTCTCTGTTAAATGTTCAAATGCCTGTTTTGTTTTGAAAATATGGACATAGACTGATGTTTCAAGGAGTCAGGACCTGACCCAGCTGTCTTGAAAACATTGGGAAATCACTGGACCACCCTTTCCCTTATTGCATGCAGGTGTCCAGTTGGAATTCAGTTGTATTTGATGGAGCAGTAGAGATAAGCTTTGAGAACAGTGGACTTTTCCTAAGTCATTTCCAAAAATTATGAACATGATGGTGAAAAAGCCGAACATATTTACGCGTTTGCAAGTTAGTTTAGAAGCTTCTTTTTCCCTTCCATATGAGAAAGAAATATTCATGAGTAACAGAAAAAGGCCTGACACTATGAGCATACTACCATAGTTAGGTAACTGCTCAGAGTTTGCTCTGGGCAAGCTGGTGACTTCTGAACTGGCCTTAGCCAGCCACCACTGTAGGTCTTGGGCATGGAGACAGTGTTGACATGACAACTGACTAGCTCTGTTTTTTGGGCTAGTTAGCTGAGGTGCCTGGCCACACTGGCACTCTGGGCCTGGAATTAGTTTCTTCCAAGGTGGGTTGGTTTCCGTGTCCATCCCTGAGCAATCTAGACAAATCCAATGTACTTTCATTCCTGTTTCAAGCTGTGGAACGTCTGCTTGTATGTGTTGCCATCTCTTGATGTCTGAACAAAATCTGCTATTACCCATTCAGTATGTTTAATGACCTATGACTAGTTTCACCCAATCATTCCCAGATGCTTCAGCCATGTTCAGTCCCTGATGGAGCTGAGGGCAGCCACACAAACTCCCAGGTCTGGACAGAAGTGTGAAGGGTACCTTTCCCTCCCAGTGCTATCACACCATATGCTTTCCTCTGTATAGGGTTCACATAGAAGGATTTTATGTCCCTCCTGATGTCCTTGCCCTCGCCTCTGCTGACACTGGTTATGTAACTTTGCAAGGCTGAATTCCAGTATCTATAGTAACATTTAAACAGAAATAAAACAATTCCCAAAACAGGAAAAAAGTTACTGAAAACTATCCAGAAATGAGATCTTGCCTCTCCTGTGTCACACAGACAGCAAAACATGGGTTGTTGGATCTACATAAACCATAGATGAGATCCTTATCCCTACTGTCTCCTTTCACAGTCTGCAAGATAGATGGAAGAGAGGAAGAGGTCTTCAGAGAGGAGACGATCTGGAATGGGAACGGGGGAAGACAGCCATGTGGCCACTTTCCAAACATGCTTTCAGAAGCTTGGTAAGAGGTTTTACTTGGGATGGGAGTGGGAAGAGCCATAGGGACATTAATAATGGCTGTAATCTAAAGTATATTGGTGCTGGGAGAGCACTGCTGCTCACATGCCAGCTGAAGAGTCAGTCTGGGATGTCTGAATTACCTGGCACTGAGAAGACCAAGATTAGCAGAATATGAAAACGGCTTTTCAGTCAAGTTTACCCTCCTCTGTCTACACTGAAGGATGCTTTCTTCAGGCTTCTTTGGATCCTTTACGAACAGCAAAGCTCATAGGGTGATCACCTCTCAAAAGAGCTCCTTCAGCAAAACCTTCAGTGAGGCATGGCCAAAGCATTTTCATGTCAGTGGAGAAATTCAACATTTGATGAACAGTTATTTAGAGGTACCACATAAAAATCTGCTCTAGCAATTCTGAACCATGATTTTAAGTACTTGCAAATGCTTAGAATTCGTTGTTGAACACAAAAAAAGTGTCCATTTATATTTCTTCGTGCATATTCTTTGAACGTACTTTCAAAGGGCATTTGTGCTGCTTTTATTTCTTCAGGCATCCATCTGCTCTGTTGTCTCTTTGGGACATACAATATCCAGAATCTTCCTTTGGCCTGTACCTGTTGTGTCTGTTGCCACCTCTCTTCATGGAGCTTTTGCAGAGAGGATAAAGAGAGGACAATATATTGCGCATGCTTCTAATAAAAGGCCTGGATAAACTGCTACTGGTCATCCATGTATTCCTTGAATAGTTGGAAATTTAGAGTTTGAGGCTTGTGGGGCCCCAGCTTTATAGGGAGAAGAGGTATTTTTCTTGGCTCTCACTTCCAATGCAATTTACAATTTTTAATTTCTTTTTTTTCCACCTCCCATGTTTGAATGCTTGACATTTGAAAAGGAAATGTGATAAAATTGTAGGATTACATTCTGGCACAAAGTTAAATCCCTATTTAGAGTGTGCTTATGGCAGGTTAAGTATAAATTCAGAATACAGAAGTCTCAAATCAGATTTTTACTTGTTGGCTTTCAGAGAGGATAATAAAATGTGTCGGTTATTGAAGATATAAAAGTGGAAATAGAAAATCTGCTTAAACTGAAGGGTCAAGCTTTAAGGAAATAACATTTAAAAAATTATGTCAGGTAAAATAGCATTCCTATTCAGAAGCAATTGAGTTTTGGTGCTTTGGGAAAGATAATTATGTAATTAAAAAAGCAAATGGGTGCTTCTCTCAAAAAGGGCTGTGTACTTCATGCAGATTTTGACTCTAAATCTGAAGCCTTTAAATCCTTGGATCTATCCAAAGAAAACTGTTGCAGAGATAAACATTGATCCTTTGGGGTTGGAAGTTCTCAGAAATAAGAACTTGAAAGTTAGAACTTCTTATACAGGCACCATCAACTCAGAGAAGCCCTCAGGGACATACTTTTCCCACAGTACTCTAGAAAGTTACTCCACAGTACTCTAAGACTTACTCTATTAACAAATTAGCTTTCAGTTAAATGAGTAATTAATAAAAAGGTCACTGAATCACTGATTGATTAAGCAGCTGTGATCAGGGCTGGGGAAAAGAGTTAATTGTGAATGGAAAAAGGCTCAGATGTGGAATGTTTTGACCGTGAAGTTCATAAATCTGACTTAAAGTGTACAAAACCCCAAAACTAACAACAGTGATTTTGGCAGGTAGTAATGAAGTATTGGGAGGAACAGAAATTCTAGAGTGGAAAATCAACATACACACCCACTGGACAAAACTCACCCATGTGTAAACAGCTAGCAGCAGCCCACTTCCTGCATAAGTCCCATTTACATCCTTAAGTTGGAGTAAACGTTTAGGAATAGTTTCAAAGATATATCCGAGAAGAGACAATTTCAATCTTTTTGAATTAATAAGTATCTTGGATTTTGTAAAAAACTCATATATGTGCCTAACCTAATATACTGCAGATATTTCTGGCATAGTAACTAATAATGTGTACACTTAAAATGCTGGATGTAAAGGCTAGGTAGAAGTGAAACCTAAGCAAAGAAATGTGAGACTTGAAGAATACATTGGAAGATCTATGTTTTAAGTATGTCTCAACAGTAACAGAATAGTTAGCATATGCATAAGCCTTTCTATATTAAAAGCACTGTATGAACAACTGTCCAGTTCCAAAAATGTCAATATTCATGTCAGTGGTTCCAAGGAAATTCAAGAAGCTACTTTGGAGGAGTTGTCATTTGCTATGCTTTACATGCAGCAGTCACCTATGTTATTATCACCTGTAGTTTACCTATAGTCATGATGGCGTAACAACTGGATATTGGCTTATTTTTTTTGTGTTAGTAAATATCTCAACAAATCTAAAAGAAACAACTTCAGAATCAAACAAGTCATTTTATGTAGCTGTGGAGCCAGGCGTTAGTAAGGCACACTGGTGCTACAGCTTTTTCCCTTTAAAATTGATGTTAAATAGAGGTACATTGTGCAGTTGAAGAAGAAAATGTCCAGATGAATTTTTTTCTTTATAAATCCTGTTCAAGGAAACTCTAAAGCCGGTAGGTTCACCACAAGGCTATTGAGCCTTCAGTGGAATATGTTATGCAAGGTGGATTTCTCTGGGGTAGTTGCCAGTTTTAAGACTTGTGGTAGGCACTGCTTGAACGTTGCTATGCAGCCAAGCAAGGATCATTTACTTTAAAAAGATGCTACGTCATCTTTGTATTTTCTTTGTGATATCTTCTTCTCCTTAGATGGTGGACCATTAATTGGGCTGTTTTGCAGAAATGAGGAGAATTCAAGGTTTGAAGGCATGGCAAAATCTGCCTGCACATTAGCATCCAATCTTTGCAAAGATCAGGTGTAAGCTGATTTCTCTCCAAATACCACCCTTCCAGCATTTTTTTGTAATTTCATTTATTGGTTGAATTTATGTAAATTTTACAGATTAGAGCTCCTGATTCTGTATAGATAGAGAAGAACACACTAAACCAGGATTTTTTTCAGTCCTAAAAAATGGCTTGCATATCCCAGTGGATAGGGGAACACAAAGTGTACAAAAGCTGAGTGGAAGAAGAAAGGTGGAAATAATTCAAATACAGATGATCTGCCTCCTTGCTTTCAGCAAAATCTTTGGTTCTTAATTGTTAAATAATTACACACAAATCTTGAAAAAGCATTGATTCCCTGAATGCAGACTAAGTCCCCTGCTCGCTTCAGCCAGGTTGCAAAAAGAAGTTATTTGCCTCTGCATATCTAACAGAAGGTGTACTTGGGCATGCCTAATGATAACTGTAATTGTGAGAAAGCAAAGCAGGTTCCTTTTTATGCCAGTGGTTTGCACACTGAGGAGCCTTGAAAACTCTTGTTTCTCAGGCAGGGTATCTCTGGAATTCCTGCCATCTATGTGCAACGAATTCAGACAGATCTTAAAATTGGCTTCCTTCAATAGAGTTTTGTTTATGCACTTGGCATGCTTTCACACCCAAACCTCCCATCTGCAGCCTGCACCTGCATTGCTCAATATTTAACTCAAAGATATCTGAACTTCCTGGACTATTAAGGTGTCTTTTGGTTTGTGGCTTGGTGGCCGGGGCTGTTGCTTACCATAAGAAAGAGGTTTAGATGCAGTAAATAATGTAGATTTCCAGTTTCCTCAGTTTTGTTTCTGCTCATTGAAAAGAGCTCCTTTCTGGCATGCTGCAGCTTTTCCTCAGCATGAAGCATGGGGTGTGCAGAGCAGGATATAGCATTAGCAACCTGAAATTAAAATGCTATTGCTTTGTTTTCTCTTTCTGAACAGTAGCACAGTGAGTGCAGGATACACTGCTACTTTCACCACAAACAAACCCACTATTTTCTGCTCTCAATTACCAAACTCTTTGAAAAAAGAGCAAATCCTTCTCTTTCTCTTAAGGTTGTTTCTGATAAGCTGCAGTCTCTGGTATGGTGCAGCTCCATGCATGTCCTCCCCAGCCCATGGGGAGTTCAGTAGCTCAATGGACTAGGCAGTGGGTATTTGACAGTGAATTTACAACCTCCCTGCACCACTAATTATTCACCCTGGCTTTATAGCCATACCTCTCCCTTCCTGGTCTTGTGCGTCTCCAGTGCTCGGAAGGCTGGGTCCGGCTTGATGAAGTGAAAAAAATCTCTTGAGTTCCTGTATAGGTGCATACAAATTTCTGGTGAGGAGCTACAGTATTAGTAAAAACAGATATCTAAAAATCAAGAATTAATTCCTAAAAATTATAAAATTGTGTATGCGCACGTGCAAACACTCCTGGGTACACCCAAGTATGCGTATGTCCATATATTAATACAGATACTCACATAGATATGTATTTGTAGCAGCTTGGGTAACCTGCAAACTTGAAGGTTCATTGGCTTGACTTTTATGGATGGGAGATGACATAGTGCCTGTGAAGACTGGAGGTCTGCTCTACACTAGAAAATATTATTGGAGTTGGTAAGCCTTTCACAGTTACGATTGGAGGAAAAACTGGCTTTGCTCCTACCCCTTCTTTCCTGGGGGGAAAAACAAACAAACCCAAAAGCTTCTGGTACAGCGGTGTCTCCAGGGGAATTTTACTGGATGCAGAGCAGTGTAGGATCACTTGGAACTGCTTTGGATGCTGCATTTGGCTCCTTTCTTCAAGCCGGCTTGAAGGGGTTAGGGGACGGCCATCCAGTTCCAGAGAATCCTTTGTGTGTGACCACTTTTTGCTGCTATTCAAAGGCAAGGCACTGCAAGCAATCAATAACCCATGTAAAACTCCCACTGAGATGTTTGCTGGCAACAAGTAGAAAGATGTTTGTTGAAAGAGGCATGGTTTAATGGTCTTAACACAGGATTGTGATTGAGGATCTCCTGTGTTCTTCCTGTGACTTTGACAGTGATTGCCAGTCTGGCTTTTGACAGGTCATATATTCTCTATGCGCTTCTATTTACCTACTCTGAAATGGGCTAGAAATTTTACTTAGCTTTTAAGAGCCAGAAGTGATTAGTTTCTGTTTACAAAATACTGTCAAATGTAAAACATCCATCATCAGTCTCATCTATCTTTAGTTTTCTGAGTATCAGGTGTCCTAGACAAGCTCTGCATTTAGAGAGGGACCTCTCCAGAGGATGAGACCTTCCCATGTGTCAGTGTGAGTGAAATTTCATTTCCAAAAGAAATTTCCCCTTTCCAGTCATTATGTAAGGAATCTAGACAATTGAGTGAGGATGAATTTTAGGGGACTAAGGTAAAGTGAAATTAATCCCATCCTAGTTGCTACATTTAGGGTTGTTTATACACTGTGCAAAGAAGTGTTTGCACTTCACATCTCTGATCTCCAAGATAAAGGTCTGTGTGACTGAGAGATGTGAGTGTTGCACAAGGAAATGCCTGGAAAATAAAGATTCTAACCCAAATTAGAAACAATTTAAGCAAAAATTTTCAAGTGAAGTGGAGATGTTGCCATGAGTTAAGGTGAATGGGCAACAGGGCTGCTTGGAGCTTTAGGAATGGAACGGGTACACAGCTTCACCAGGGTACACAGCCTCACCAAGTATTTCAACAACTCGGGTAACTGGCTAGGGAAAGAAGACATAAGGCAAGAAAAATAGTAATTATAGATATTATCACCTCTATGGAGCAAGGCCAGTGCAATAGCCCAGGTACAAGGACACTACGTCTTGGGAAGCTGAACAGTGGGAGAGAGTTTTAGGCTGTCGATCTGAGTAGACCAGTAGAGAGTCAGTGCTCAGAAGTGATCTCAGCTGCAGGAGGCAAAATGCCAGCCACATTACTAATACAGTTTCCTTTGCCAGCTGATCTCTGGCAGCCTTGGTGTCAGCAAAGCAAAACACGGCATAATGAGATTGCAGGAAGAATAGCAGGCGACAACTGCAGGTGGGCAAGGCTTCTTTTCAGTACACAGTAGCTATAGTTTTCCAAATCATTGTGATCACAAGGTTACAGATGGACCTGAAGGCAGCCCCCGGCTGGGACCATCCCATCCATCTGAAAAGGTGGTCTTTGATGAAAACAGTCTGAAGTCAAAGAATCAGGCTTGGGACACTCCGGAATCCACAGCTCATGTTAACAAACTGTCCTGTTACTGAGAGCCAGATTTCCAAATCCTGGCTGCTTGAACACTGCTGGTTCCTTGCACAGTCCTTTGGGTTTGCACAAAGTTCTCAGAGCCCTCAGCGTGTGGCAGTTTGCAGCAGGGATGTGTCACTGAGCAGCACTCAGCAGAGGAGACTGGGCAGGGACGAGGGCAAGACCAGACATGGGCTTGGACAACCTATGAACTCGAAGGTGCCTTCAGCAGTGATGACTGCTAGCTGTTCGTCCGTAGCTGTAGCAACCCAGAGTGTTTTCAGGAAAAACAGGCATTGCTGAGAGCTCTTGATTTGACTTAAAAAGTGGTGTTGAGGTGGTAGTTCCTGTCATCTCTTGCAGTCCTTGAAATGTTAGTGATGCTCAGTCTTCTGGGGGCCTGAACCCCAGAAAACCTATGGGGCATACAATCCTGTAGGATTAATACATATCAGGTAGGATGATACAATTCAAAAGGACCTTTTGGATTATCAAGTCTGTGTCTCACCTGTTGCAGATAATTGCATTATACAATCCCTTTCACAAGTTAGTTGAGTTTCTCTGCAAAACCAGTCATGTTTCTGTTTCCACTTTCCTCATTTTCTGTTTCAGAACCCTATTTCTTTGCTGGTTAAAAATCCAGATTAATGTGAAATTTTTGTAATTCCAATTTCCATCAAGTGTCAGCATTACCCAGTAGCTGAAAAAGTTATTTTAGCTTTCTGGGTTTTATTCTGTATCCCTATTTGACCTTCATTTCGCTAGGTTAAACAAATGAGACTATTGTATGCTTATGTATGGTAGCCTATTTGTTCTTTGGCTCATGCCAGTCATCTGCAGTGTCTTTGCATCCTCAATTCATCCCTTCTGAACAATGGGTGATCAGAATTGTATGCAGAATATTTCAGATGAAGGTGCAGCAGTGCTTTGCACATTGCCATAATGTTATTCAATTTCTACAAGAAACGTTGTGTCTGAAATATCCCAGGACCACATTACTTAATTTATAATTACATTAGTGTCTATTGGGCATCCTGTGATCCCTGTATCCTCAGTCTTCTCTTTGGTGTTTCCAGTTGATAACCTCCACCATGCTGCAGAAATTCTTGTTTCTAATCCCTTAATGCAGGAATTAATATTACATTTCATTTAAATTTAACCTACAGCAGCACTTTGTGCAATGGCGAATTTGTAAAGCATTTCATGAAATGTCAGGGTTTGATACAATGCAGAGATTTAATTAATTCATTATTATTTGTATTTCACATAAAGAAAAATTGGATGCATTTGAAGTGTGTGTTGCCTAATTTATGAGTGCATTAGCATTTGAGTGGGTTAAAGAAAATATTAGTAATAATATGGAGTACTAAAGGGAGATTTTTAGCTCAGTTTTTTAAAACCTTGTACTAGCTGTGCACAATTTTACCAAATTTAATTTGATTTCATAGTTATTCTCATTGCAGAAAGGAGAATGCATTCATTTACTGCATTTTTCATTCCAAATGCATTGAATAACTTTTCCCCAGATAAAACCACAATTTTTGTGCAAGGATAGCTGAGCAATCAGGCACTTTAACCAAAGTCAGCTGAATTATTAGACCTTTGCAATTCAGGTATGATGAGGTTGCAGAAAACTAGCTGAGCTGAACTTCACCAGCCTAGAGATCTGCATGGGCTAAACATTACTTTTGGTAGAGGATATTATGCTGACTTGTACACAAGGTGGGCTTATGTTGTTTGTGCTGTTGGAATCACCAGTATTTCTCCTGTTCATTTTCATAACAACTCCAATATCTTAGAATAAATACAGGACAGTAAAGTTCAGGGAGAGCATTTTATTTTAAGACTGCGTTTTCCTGCCTTTGAAATGCTTCATTTCTCAACTCTGTGGTTGCATTTATGGCATTCCTTTTTTGACATCTCTGTGTGTATTTGTGTGCATCTGTACTTTGTGTACATAACATTCATGAAGATACAAAAATATCGTATCCAGTGCAAGAAAGCCTCATCCATTGTCATTTTATTACTGGCAGCTCTTGAGAAATGGAAGACAGTGCTTACATTCCCCCTCTCCCCCCTATTTCAAGCCTACAGAGATAGGCCCTTTGGGAACTACGACATTGCTTTTCCTACTTTGAGGAGAATGTAACTGTCATCCAGCAATGCCTTATCTGCCATTTTTTCTGTACTTGAAACAATGTTTTATAGAAGTACTTGGTTATAAATGTAGAGGATCTTTGGCTACTACATGCCCTCTGGCTTTAATAGTTATTCCTAGGAATCTGAGACTAACACTTCTTTAAATATAAAAGTGGCAGGTCATTTTGGCGCTAACACTGTTTGAAAACCATGATTAAAAGCTTTATAAAAAGCAATATTAACCAGGCCAAAACAATGCCAAAGTTTCCAGAAACATTTTATGCTCTGTTGTGGCCTAAGACCAGCCAGCAACTAAGTACCATGTGGATGCTTACTCATTCTCCTCCTCCCAGGTGGGATGGCGGGGGGGGGGGAAATCAGAAAAAAAAGTAAAACCTGTGTGTTGAGATAGGAACAGTTTAATACTTGAGATAAAGTAAAATGTAACAACAGCAGCAACAGTAATAGGAAATAGAGAGAATTAAACAAGAAAACCCCGAGTGGTGCACAATAGAATTGCTCACCCCACTTCAACCTATGCCCAGCTTGTTCCTGAGCAGCAATCGGTGGACCCCTCCTCCCTCAGTTTATATACTGAGCATGATGCTCTATGGTCTGGAATATCTCTTTGGTTAGTTTGGATCAGGTGTCCTGTCTGCTCCTTCCCAGCTTCTTGTTCCCCTCCTCACTGGCAGAGCATGGGAAACTGAGAGGTCCTTGACCGGGGTAAGCACTGCTAGCAACAACTAAAACATCACTGTGTTATCGGCATTATTTTCCTACTAAATCCAAAACACAGCACTGCACCAGCTACTAGGAAGAAAATTAACTCTATCCCAGCTGAAACCAGGACAGGCTCCAAGTAAATTTGATGTTCATATGGGAAAGAGAGGCCTGTGGGTAAATAGGGAACTTTCCTTTTTTTCCAGCTTTCAGTGCAGTGGCTGGCCAAAACAATGCTCCTGGTGTCTCTGCTATGAGTCCATGTCTTTCCTCTGGCTCCAGTGAGCTTTGGATTTTAATCTTCTTGAGGTCTTTGGGATCTGCTGTATGCAAATGCCACTTGTCTTTCTTGGATATTAAAAGGTTTGATTCATTAATCTGCTTAAAGAACATTAAAGGCCTAGTGTAAAGGTTGCTATAAAACCTGTTAAATATTAATATTTGTTTAGATTTTCAAAGGCAGGGGAAGAAGGTAAGTCCCCAATGGGAGCTGGTTCTACTAAAAGCTATACGAAATATAATTGTTAAAAATTGCCTTTCCTTCTGTCAATCCTTGCCACTATGTGCAGAGTGCATCTGTGAATTAAGATGTATCACATATAGCATGCTAACACTTAAGGCCATAAATGTCAGTTGGTTCAGCTCTCATGAGAATGAGGAAACTGTGGGTAAAATATAGCTATAGCATTTGATAAAAATTGAAATCATATCAGTTTAAAAAGAAGGACTTAAGGGTATGTATGGCTGAAGAGTTAACTCCTTCCAGAGAATCTCACCTTCTCCTTCCCAAAAAAGAGGATGTGAGTAAATATAAATGGCGTCATTTGCCTCTATGCCTCTCTCTTTGGTTGGTAAATGTGTGATATGCCTTGCTGAAGAGGATTACAAGAAGTCTTTTAAAAGAGGAACTCTAAAAATGTACAATTTTAAATAAAAAATACCTGAAATTAATACTGTAGTTTTAGAAGGAATAATGAAGAATAGTTTGTTTTTTTTTTTCCCTGCAGTAGTGACACAGTCAGTTTCTCCAACTTTGAGCTAACCTGTAGAGTTTTTGAAGGAAAACCTTGGTGTCCATATCTGAAAACACCATTCCATGTCCTCTGATAAGCTATAAGCACCCCCGGTCCTGGAAGCTAATCTGTGGGAATGAACTCTGGTGTCCCTGTGGAGCCTCAAGGTCAGAGCCTAAGGAAAAGAGCAAGAATGAAAGTGCCTCCAGGATATGAACAGCATTTTGCCAAAAGTAGCAAAACAAGCTATAATGTTTAAACCAAAAAATGAAATTTGAATAGCAGGCATTTTTATTGAACAGTTGTGCAGATTTCAAAACAAAGTAATCTCTGCATTTGCCCTCCCCTTTTTATGATTTTCTTTGAAGTTTATTTTCTGTTTAAACAAACTTGCTTACTTCCCAGAAATTCATTTCTCTTTTCTATAAGTAGATTCATGAAGCAGAAATTATGTCTTCATGTTACACAAACTCCACACCCTTTGTGTTTTATTGCACTGCTGGTAGTTTGGTCTCACTCAGATGTTTGCTTACAGGAAGATATGGGGCTCTGGTTCTGATTGATAGTAATTTATTACCTGTTTTATTGTTGCCTTTTGCTCTATAATTTTAAAGGTAACGTGAAATGATTTCCTAAGGAAGGTCTATGCTTGGACTTGTGTTCCCAGTCCTCTGGGATGCCCAACATCCTCGAAGTCTTGTATACCCAAGCGAGCATCAAGTACATCTGACATAATGTTGCATTTGAGTCAAGGGCTGAATGTCTTGCAAAAATAAAGAAACCTTCACCTTAAGTTCTTCCAGGCCTGTCAAAGAATAGTTAATGTTTTAACTCAGAAGATACTTCCCAGCATTTGCTGTGTGGGTAATGTCAAGCCGTGCATTTCACTATGAGCAGTCATGCATAGATCTAGACATCACCATGCCTGTGGCAGGGAAGAAAAAATGTGCTGTAGGTCGCAGCACAATGTCCCAGAGACCAGTGTTCATTTCATAGGCTATACCATCAATTTTGGGGAAGAATGCTTAGAAAAATTTAGTGTGTATTGAGCACAGGCCCAGACCTGCTGTCATGCCCTAAGTCTTTCTGTGCCACGTTCACAGTTGCAAGAGCCAAGCTCAGATTTGTCATTATAGCTCCTTGGTCCACTGCAATGATGCTATGTGGATGGATCATGCCAGCCAAAAGGTCCTAAAAGTGCATCCCAGAATAGTTAATGAGGAATATGATCAGGAAGTAGTCAAGCTGCTCTCTAGGGAATATGGTAGTGCTGTACAAGCTACAGATACCCTATGGCTGGTAATAGGGTGCATAAGGTGAGAGGCACAGCATATATTCCTGCTGGAGGCAAATCTCTGCCTGGACCCCCGCCATCCCTACTCTTTTCTGCTTTTCTCTTTTCTTTTTGCTCTGCCACTTTTTGCCCCATGATGCAAGCAAACTTTTGTCTCTTCCACCTTAAAAAAATCTCCACCATTTATCTCATTTGCTTCTGTAGCTACTGCTCCTGCTTTCTCCTTTTCATGAAGTCTTTAGACACTGCTTGAATTTCCTGTCTGTTTTGTGAGAGACCTCATTCAGTCCAATTTTCTGTTCACTGCAGCCCCATGCAAGTCTTAGGTGATTTCAGAGCCAGCCTGCGATTTCTAACCTCTTTACCCTATATCAGGCATCTCCGACATGTAGCCTGGGCTCCCTTCCCTCTCATGGCCCTGCTTTTACCCCTGAGTGCTTCTGCAATGCAACCACCACTGCTCTGTGTGGGTCTCAGTGGCACCTATCCTTGGCCCACATGTGTCAAAGCTTTGCACAGAGCTGTAAGTGCACCCGTGGCTGTATGTGCAGTTTTCACACATGCACATGATAAGTAGGCAAACAAAAACGTGGATAATGGAAAAGGAAAAAACCCACAAAATCACGTTGAGTTTGGCACAATAATTTTGCGCAATTTCTGCAATGTCCCTGCCATTGTAAAGGTAGCGGCAAGGTGCTTTTTGCACATGTCTCTGACAAACCTCTCTTGTTTGAATAATGACCTTTTTGGTTCTGTGCAGCACCAGGAGTTACCTTCAATGGTGAGTACATGGGAGGCAAGAGTGAGCATTAACACAAAGCAGTTTATATTGAGTTCCAGAACTCATGTGGATCTTGCAGATCAAGAGGATGCTGTGTGTGAGGAGGTTTATTCCTTTGGTCTTGCAAAGAACGGAACAGCTTTGCTTCAGATTTATTTCTTACCAACTTTTACATGCACCTCAGGTTGTGCTTGCAGATCAAGTGGTCACTTAGCATTGCCACGTGTTTTTCCTTCTGTCTTTCTGCAGTACAGAGCAAGCAAGGATTTGCGGTTTTCTTCTTTATGAAGAATAGCAAAACTGAAACAGCAATATTCCACATGTAGGACCATTTATGGAATTGACTTCAGGGCTGGAGTAAGTATTTTACCATTTAATTTCAGAAGTGCCACACTGAAACAAAAGTTTTGTTTTGGTATGAGAATCGGCTGAAGAGATGTCACCAGTATGGGTTTAAATTACTTCTGCTTGAGCCTGTTACTCCAGACTCATGTCATATCTACACAATCGTGTCAGTGTGTCGGCTGTGTAAAATACCAGATACCTGCCCACAAGGTGGAAGCAGCCAGGTGCCATTGTTTCTAAGAGAAGTGCAAGTCAGCCCAGTCCCAGAGTTGCCTTGCTCGTTAGGATGGTTCCTGTTCCAGTAAGTCTGCCTGAAAATCAAGATTTATTGGAATGGACATTAGGGTAAGCCATGGCTTCCACACTAGAGCTGGCTTCTGTGTTCTACATGATATAGTGTGAGCAGAACTATGCAGGTGTCTCCTTTCCCCTCCCAGTGTGTCTTTCCTCTCTTGGCAGTCAGCTGTTCTCACTATTTTGCTTCTTATTTCCATCCTTATGTTTCCCTCTTTCTCTAGGTATCCTAATTTCTCCAGACATTTCAGGCATCTGAATCTGCACTTCACTATGGAACTTCATAATCAGTTAGCTGAGGTTGAACTTCCCAGGAATTTGGACAAATTTGGATTTGAATGGCGTTAAGTTGGGTAACTCATTTCAGTAGAGCTGAGTCTGAATTGAGATTTTGTGTCTGGGTCTGAATTTATGTTAGATCACATCTAAACACTGTTTGAAAAAACGACAAAGGTGGAAAGTTTAGATCCAGGTCCAGAGTCCTAATTCCTGGATTAGGAGCGGTTGTATCCAACATTGTATTTTCCCATAGCAGAGAAGTGCAAAACTTGGCTCTATAGTTCTGTCTGTGGCCTGTCTCACAGTTTTATTCCACAAGGAAGGTTTCACAGCTCTAATTTACATCCCTCTCCTAATACATATTAATAGTCCTTTACCTCTCTGTCCTTCTGCAAAGGTATCAGATCAGGTTTCAGCTCTTTAAACATTGATACTGGGTGTGCCACCTTGTTCTGTAAGTCATTGTGCTTGTCACATTCACTGCACGAGTCCTTGAATCACGTACTCAGTATTGAGCTCCAGTACCGGAGCTGTGGGTCTGATTTCTTGTATGCCACATTCCCCAACAGCCAGCAGTGGGTGACGACATGCCTGAGTGGTTCTGGGGCTGATTTGATTCCCACCAAAGTAATAGGAAAAAGCCCCTCTGATTGATGTAGGATCAGAACTATCAATATGGGGGTCTCCTAGAAATTATGATCTCTCACTAAATGTTTACCCAATTATAATAAGGAGCAAAATTACTATTTTTTTCTATAAATAAATTTTTGTGAAAATATAGTGCCCAGAATGGCAAACCATAGCACAAGAGTGAGTAAGGCTTTTTCATGTCACAGGTCTCTTCAGACACAATGTTTAACAGGCAAATTCCTACCACGGAGCACACCCTTGGGTCTGCAGTGGGATGAAATGCCAGGTTGAGGGTCATGGCCTGTGTCTGGCATAGGACTGACAACAGGGATCTCTGAATGGAGAAGAACTCAGACACCGGAGAGATGGGAAAGAGGGCAGAAATGAGGAGCTGAAGCTGGAAGGATGCCCTGACATCTTCGTAAGCTTGGCTCAGCCCTTCAGCTTAAGCCACATCATGTGAATAAAACTCAAATCCTAAATTGCGAGGTTTATACAGAAAAATATCTGGGGAGCCAGATGCTGATGAAGAGCCCTGTAGCCTTGCTGTGCCTTAGCAGCCTCTGCTGAAACCTAAACCCTGGAGTTCTTTAAACATTTGTATTTGTTCATGATTGAAACTACACTGAGGAATCATTAACCTTTCTGATTTCCAGCAAGCTACCTGGAATTTCACCACATTGTTCTCATTTAACATTTATTTACAGAGATGTGAGAATTACGAGACTGCATTTTGTTTAAAAGTGCCAGTTTGTCATGCCATAGTTCGATTCAACAACCATGAAACTCCTTGGAATTACTAGAGGCATGTTTTGTAAGGATTTCCTGATATAAAAACTGAGTGGCTTGACTTCATTTGACTGCTAGGCAAACAGGTTGTTCCTTAGCTGAGACTGAGCAAGCTAGATTTCGCCCTTGATTTTGTTGGGAAAGCCCAGGTATCAAATAGCTCTAGGAGGTACTTATAATGAAAGAATCTAGCTAGCCAGCACAGCTTTCTCAAAGGCTATGTGAAAATTCATGGCTGTCACTATGAAAATATATGCAAGAGAAATGCTGGTGGATCCTTGTTTGCATAACTGGAATAATTATTAGCAAAACAAGTGATCACTTTCCTTTCCTTTTGCCTGCTAAGTGGGAGTAACTGGCACAGTCATCAGTGAACCAGTCAGCTAAAGCATGGTGCACAGGGCACCTTGGGTGGTCAGGCACTGGCAGAGATCAGTGATTTTGGGAGAGGTGCTGATTAGGGAGAGTGGGAATTAGGAGGGGAGTGAAAGAGGAGTTAAAAGCATAGACAGGCAGCAGGAAAACATGATGAAGGAATAATTTTCATGTGCCATATACTTAGAAAATGCATGATGACATTTCACCACAGAAGGATTTCACGAGTTTCCTATGGAAAGCATTTATCTTTTCCTGGATGTGGGTGCCTTGTGCAGGATCTTCTCACAGAAGATTCTGTTACAAGTGCCTTAGGTGCTCTAAGACCAGAGCTGGCTCTAGCTTCCTCATACTCTAAGCCCACCTTTTTGGAGAGGTCCTACAGTTTAATTGACCTCTGAAGCAGAC
This sequence comes from Forpus xanthops, assembly GCA_032466535.1. NCBI lineage: Eukaryota > Metazoa > Chordata > Aves > Psittaciformes > Psittacidae > Forpus > Forpus xanthops. The sequence goes on from JASSUY010032278.1 coordinate 20,372, forward strand.
ATAAGTCTCTGTAAATGTCCACCCCTAAGTTGCTTATCAGCTGAACAAGTACAGCGTTGAGCTAAAACAAATAATAAGCCTTTGTGTGCATAACCATTACATGGTTCTTATAGTATAGTTGTCTTGACTCTGCTATTTGGCTGGATTTAGCTGGAGAGACTAGAAAAGATGTGAGTGTAGTGCATGGGAATTACAGGCAGAATAAATGCTTGAAAGTAGCGTATCCAGTGGGCTTAGCACAGGACTGAAATGAGGTGGCTTGAAAGGTCATGTATGTGGCTGGCTGCTATGGCTGTTTGGCTCTTCAGAGGCCGGGGATTTTCTTCCTGAGCTCTGCTGTAGTTTTTATATGTGTTCAAAGCAAAGCAGTCATTTGAGGTTGTACAGCTTGAAAATAATGAAACCACTATAGTAGACCCTCCTTGCTACACCAGTGTGCAGCTACAGTTTTGCCATGTGATTCATGTATGTAGTTATGAGCTAAGTGCCCCTCTGCATGCACATGTAGCCAAGACCTACAGAAAAGTCTGAGATTCAAGAATTTCCTGGAAATTCATAGAAAATTTGGCCTTCTTGCATGAATGTTTTTTTCCATATTAAGTTACAATAAGCAAAATTTTGTTTTCCTGCTGGTTGTTTACCTAATAAAAGCTACTTATATTCTTGGGCAGATTTTTACATAATTCATTAGAATATAAAACCTCTCTTTGTATAGCTGTGTGGAAGTATGAAACTTTGACTGGAAGTGCAGTAATGTATAAGTTATTGATGCTCCAGAACCAAAGAATATGAACAGAATTAGAACACCTCCTAGAGAATGGGCCTGCTACTGTGAAAGTTTCAAGTTCATAGAAATGGCAAATTTGTACATCCACATTCTCACAGAGGAGAGTTCAGAGAAGGATACAGGGGTTACTTAAGACATTTAACTCTGATGGTTGAGCTCCTTAGTTGTGAGGTACAGTTAAGTCTTCTTACATGATAAGAAAAATAGAGAGAAACTAAGAGCTTTTTGAGCCTTGGAACCTGAATTCTGCTGAGGTTAAAGATCCCAGTGAAGCAAATGAAGTCCATCACAGAAAACCAAGAGAAGATCTGAAAAAGCAACTGGTAATACATAGATCTGAAGATTAATCATCAGGAGAATAGGTTTAACTTGATGATGAGATAAATAAACCCCTGAGGCAATTAACTTCAGGAGCTTAGAGGTGTGAATGAATCAGGTTTTATAGGGAGAGGCAGCCTCTTTTGCTTAAACAGGGCAGGATATTGCAACTTGGGGATGGAACCATGAAGGCAAGAGGGAAAAGCAACAATGAGAACAGGGGAAAAGGGGACATAATGTCCACTACAAGGTAGGGTAACCAGGGCTGGGAAACAGCAGCAAGCAGCAAACACGATCTTTTCTGAGAACCACTGGGAGCTGAGGATGCGGTGAGCTGGCGGTGAACCAACAGCTGAGGAAATGGAGGAAGAGGTAAGGGTTGAATTTGTGGAAAATCAGTTTTCTTTCTCTGGGAAATAAGTTGTTTTGGGTTTGACAGTCTCATTTGAACAGAAAGAGGAATTTGCCATCTGTGGACACGCCACTTCCAGAAAATCTTAACCTTTTCCTGACCGACTGTGAAGCTGCAGCTGCCTCATACCCTAACTGCGTGGTAGCCTCAAGCAGTCTCATTTTTCTCTGCCATCAGTTTGAAACATCAGGGTTCTTTATAACTGTCTAATACAGAGTTCTTTGGTTCTTCTAACATGACCTTTAGCTGCATTATACCACCAGAAGTACAAAGCTTCTTTCTTGGCCGTAACTCACCTCTATAAATGTTATATACTCACACCCAGGAACATAATGCAATGTCACAGCTTTTAATGCAGCCAGGACTGGTTACTGGGATCGCTGGGAAGCTCTATTACCTCTCCTCCACACTTTGAAATAAAAGAGCTATGTTATTTATGTTCTTTCTGTTTGACGATATTTGGAATACCGAAATAGTCCAAGTGATGAGGGACATTAAATACCCAGAAAGAGAGAAATAGGTAAGTATTATTTATGCCATAGTATCTGGTGTATAGTGCAGCAAACTAATAGTTAAATTTGAACTACAGTAAATCACACTAGGGCTGCACAGGAAAAAAAAGCCAGCAAGAAGGGCTAATTCTAAAAATAAAGCAGAAGTTGTTTGTTAGGGTGGTCCGGAAACAAACGGGGCAGTATAATTTGTGGATGTCTGTTTGTAAAACACTACAGGAATGTGTAGTAAGAGTGAAGAATTCACTGCTTTATTATGAGGAAGAGAAAATCCTGTTTCAGGAAAAATGATGTTGTATTGGTGAGGAAAGCCCATATTCCTCAAAGATACCAGCTCTTGGAAGAATAGCTGAAGAGATCGGATAAAATGTTCTGAAATGGAAATTTCCCCTTGGAAAATGCCCTCCATTGGGTGCAGAATGTACTTCACAAAGCAGAATGTTGAAAACATCTGGCTTCCTGAATGGGAAAATTTCAAAGAAATTCAAATTTGAAATGTGAGATCCCATTTTGATATTCTCTTTTTGTTTTGATTCTCCTCCATTGCTTTTCCTGAATTTTCAGTCTTGGTATTCTTGTTCCTTTTCAACTTTATTTTTTTAATATGCATGTGTATAAAAATGTTCATGTGTGTATTATGTGATAATTTCTAACAGTGTTAACAGTTTTTACTAACCAAATATTTTTTACTTTTCCTGTAAAACATATCATCTGTATTTTTCCTCTCAAATCTGGATGGAAACAGGCTCTGGTGTGCTGGAAATGCCCTGGTCTAAATGAACTCCATTTCCTGAGGAGCTGTGCTGCCCAATGATAATTTGGTTAGGGAGAACCTCTCGAACCTCTATATTTCTGATTTCTTTTTCTGTAGAAAATCGTTATTTTCTTGTCTCTGAATTTTCCTTCATTCTTTATTGCTACTTTCCCTTGATAGTTACACTGATATGAAAACCCTCATAATCTGTCAACTAGCACTTCCTCAACTGAAATACAGTAAGTGGCCATAAGCTCACAGCATCACAGAATAACTGGGGTTGGACCTCTGAATTTCATCTAGTCCAGCTGCTGCCTGCCCAGAGCAGGTTGCTCAGGCTGTGTTGAAAGAACTCCAAGGACAGAGACTCACAGCTTCTCTGGGCAATCTGTACTAGTGCTTGGTTCCCCTCACAGTGGAAGTATTTCCTTTGTATTTAATTGCATTTTCCCATGTTACAGTGTGTGTGTTTCATCCTGCCCTGTATATCTCCAAGCAGAGCCTGGCTCTGTCCTCTTTGCACCCTCCCATGACACAGCTGCAGTGAGCACTCACCAAATGGTTTAGGTGCATCTGTTTTTATCAGGCATCTTAACCAGTTAGCAGCATCCAGACTGTACATTGCTGCCTTGCAGCCTGCATAGTAGCTATGGTGCAGGGATGTGCTGACAGTTGTGGAGTGGCAATTTACAGAGTACAATAATATTGCTGCAAACACTCCTCAGATCATCTCATCAGCTTTGCTGTTATCTCTTACAAGATAATCAAAGAGAAAACTTTATCCGTGGTTCAAATCCATTGATATTTACCTACTACGGATGAAAGATTTTAGATGGTGTTATGTGTTTTGCAAATGCGATGTGTCTATCCCTGCCCTTGTAATACAATGGTTTACTGTCTGGAGTAACAGAGCTTTTGCAAGAACCTACAAACTTTAGCAAAAAATATTTCAAAACTGTCAATAGTTATTTCTAGGATTCTTCATATTTAAATCTAGGGGGGGTTGGTTTGGTAACTCAAAACCAGTGCAGCTGACCTGAAAGAAGATGTGTGCACAGTAAGGATTCTCACCAGTTACTCCTGCTCTAGTGACAAGGAGCAAGCATTAATCACTGCTGGCTCATCTTCTGATTTGTTAGTTTATGAAATACTAGGTTTAGAAAAGGAGCACGACAGCTTTGTGCTGACTGGAAAAAGGCTTTGCTAGGCTCTCGGAGGCTCATGTGGAGCCCTGAAGAAGAGATGGTGCGATGGAAGCACAGATAGGTGCGGGCTGAAGAACAGGCTGTGTGGCTGGCAGGAAGTGCTGTCCCCAAAACGCTGATTCAGCAGCCGGGAGCCAATTGTGCAAGAGAAATGGCACTTTTAAGGTGTTTACATTCTCTTATCAGACCAGTCAGTGTAAATAATGCCTTTGTCAGCAGTATGGCTGTGACCAAAAAGCTTTGCAAATGCAGTGTAAGGACTGCCTGGACCTCCTATAGGAAGGTAAATCATGCTGTTTGAGCCCTAGGGAGTCCTTTGGAAAGGGACAGGACTGTTATGATTCTGCTGTGGTCAGAGTTGCTTCATCCTATTTCAACTTATTTCAACCAGCACATCTCCATTAGGTTCAGAGAACCTATGCTGATTTAGAACTGGTTCAAAGTACCTGAATGTGCTGTGATAAAAAGTGTGCTAGATATGGAATATACCCCTATATAAAGGCTATATATTTTATCATCAGGTTCATGAGGTGAAAAGCTTTCCTCACTGTGTGACCATTCATATTATGCATTTGCATATACTGAGTTCTTTGTTTTCATTTGTGGCCAATAACAACAACAGGTTGTGTCTTTATCTTCTGGGAGCAAATGGAGAAATACCAGTAGAAAAAAAGAGGTGGGAGGACATTTGTGATTTGTAGTATTTGAACTTAGAAGATGAGCAGTTTTCATTCCTGCCCTATTCTCACATAGCAATCTGGAGAAGGAAACAGATTAATTTTTGTTTCAATTAGAAATTAGTTATAAAACAATGTATGCACCTAAGTCTCTGCTTGGAGTCTCAAAAAACCTTAGAATTATATAGCCCAGTAAGGCAATTAGATTCCCCAAGCCAGTAGTTAAACTTGAGAAACTTCAGTTTGAACATCAAGTCCCAGATTCAGTGGGAGGTTACCGACATTACAAACAGATTTACATTTACTTTTTGTCCTCATTTTGCACCTTTCCAAAGCAGACTGAATTAGCATCTGAAGATACTGAATTGCTCATAGCATTAGAACTCCGTCACCATATAAATCCATGATACACACCTTGCATTCTGAATACTGTGTGCTGTTCTCAGAAAAGGTACAGAAACATTACACAAGGCATAGAGACGGTCAAAAATATAACTGAAGATGTGGAATAGCTTTCATATCAGGAATACCGAAATAGACCAAGGTCCCTGAGCCCAAGGAGGGAGGTCTGAGGTAGATAAACTGGCAGTTGATAAACGGAGGGAAAGAGAGAAGTTGTGTGGTGTATGAACTGCTTATTGTTTCTTGAGGTAGAACAATTAGGGGTCATCAAATGAAATCATCAGGTGGGAACTTCAAACAAATAAAGGGAGATGATTTTTCACACAACACACTGTTAAAATAGAATTCACTAGCATCAGGTATTGTGGGTACTAGGGGCTTCTGTGGTTTCAAAAAGTAACTATATTTAAGTGGGAAGTTAAGCATCAAGCACATTGAGAGCTCTGAAAGGATGCAGTAAGCCAAAACAATACTTAAGCAATTAAATTTATTCATAGAATATTTCAGCATCATTTTCAATAGCATGTTCATTCTTTTTTGCTCTCTTTTTTTTATCTTTAATTGCATCACCTCACGCTTTTAAATTGAGTTGCTCAGAACAGGGTCTGTCCTACATGTTCAACACTTCTGAATTTATGTTCTGTACAGTGATGTTTGTGGTGCTTTCTAAACAATAAGCAGTACTGAATGGTCTCCCTACTAGTGCCTGACTGGTGTGCACCTGGATGCTTTTCAGGAGGAAAACCACCCTAAGTAAAAATACCTTAAGTAGAATGAGCAGCTGGTCCGAAGGGACAGTTGTGTCACTGCTAATGCTTGTCATCTTTGTGTATCTTGACGACATTTCAGGGTGCAAGGAGCTGAATTAAAGAGACATTACTGTGGCTTGTACAAGAGATGAACCATTATGACGAACACAAATAAGTATCTTTGCAAATTTTGCCCTAAAAAAAGCGAGAGGGTGGAGCTACAAACCTTGTCATGCAACTGTAGCTTTCAACAGAAAAGGATCGGTTTTACACAAGCTGAACTTCCTCCTCTCTCAGGTCTAGGTGCAGATTATGGCTGCTGAAATGCCTGCGGTGGTTTGGGTGGAAGACACAGAGACTCTCTTCGATGACACTGACACAAATAAGCAGTCTGAAGCTGCATAAGCCGTCTGCTGTGGTACCTGCCTGCTCGCCTCAGCCTTTAAAACACTGTCAGCAAGTGGTGGACGAGCTGCATCTTCTCAGAAAGGCTTCTTGAAACAGCCCCAAAGAAGTGAAGCACACAGAGCCATACTTGCACAGTGCCATGCGGGGAGCCTGGGGAAACGAGCTACACAAAGGAAAATTCTCTAAATGAACAGCAGCTTAACTTCATTTTTGGCAGTTGTATATAGAGGGCCTTGTGGCTGTACCACTGATGGTGATTCCAGGATTATTTTCCAACACCTCCAAATGAAGTTGTTCTTTATCACAAAGGGTAGGGAAATATTGTTTTAGTGTTAAAGATCTGCTCCTGTAATTGCTGCCTGCAAGCTGTGGTTTGAGGGTCTGGTTGCCTGTTCTGTGGCAGACGAGGGCTCCACTGCTGTGTTTAGAGGGTTCCTGCCACAGCAGCCAAAATAATACAGCTCAGAGATTAAATCCTGCTTGCAGTGGTGTTACCTGAAAGACTCATGCTATAGGTGGTTCCTGGAGGGGCCTGTATGCATAAAAAGCCAACAGAAACCCTTTCCCCAAGCAGATAATTCCTCTCAAACCTCTCATTTTATATTTGCAAGTAGCAGCAAAAAAACTTGTGATTGTTGATAAACAGAAGCATCGCTGAAAGATGGTACATTGCTTCCTCGAAGGTAAAAGATTTACCGAAATGTTGGCTTTAGGCAAAAGACTTCATAAACTGCTGTCTTCCTTTCTTCAGTAGAGTATATACAGATCAGCTGTGGTTTGTAATCTGTGATGGCGTTATTGTTTGCATTACCCACATAAATCTTCCAGCATCTGTGTATTTCATAAGGGAACAAACATTTCTGTCTATTACATGAACACAGCTATTGTAATAAACTCATGTTATGACAGTCTGTGATTACTGTAAGCAGTCTCCCCAAAGCCTGCAGCCAGGGCGCTACACTTAGACAAGAGTATTTCCAGCAGCCTAGAGAGGATTAGCAGATCAGGCTGCTCTATAACGCATGTTTTCTATCGGTCCCGCCTTGCTGTGAGGACTGGAGACCAGCAGCCCCGATACCCCAGGGCCAAGTCTGCTGCCTTTTGCTCACTGCCAGTGGAGAAGCTTAGGGTGGAGTTACTTGGCCTCGGGGCCAGCGGGGCTGTTGCAGAGGGGAGGGATGTGCAACGCCCTTGGGTGGCTGCGGCACACACCCGGTTGCGCTGGCTCTGCCTGGTGCGGGCAGAAACAAGCTCCTACGGACCGGCCAGCAAGGGCACGAAGCAGTAACTGTTGAAGTTAAACATTTCTGAAACGGCTCCCTGGAGCATTACCGCAGGCAATCTGAACAGTTCAGAGCAAATCTGAACTGCCACAGAGATGTCTTGCAGAGATCTGCAAAGATCTGTGCCAGTGTTTACAAGCTGCAGCAAACTGAACAGGGAAGCTGCTTAGATCTCAGGCAAAATCCTAGCAGGGCTATTGTGGCATGCAAATAGTGAGCAGAAAGGACAGTTGCATAACTAATGCTCGGCCATGAAGTTTTATGGTAGCTAGATTTCAATTTGATAGCAATTTCACACCCACACCCCCCCTGTTCCAAATTAGAAATTGGGCTAACAATGCTCCTTCTGCCAGCCATTAGACTACTGAAAGGCATTTGTCTCCATACATTGACAGAAAAAACGCCTGACAGGAAAGCAGTACAATCCCACCGCACTAAGTGAATTAAAAATTGCTTAATTGATAGCTCCCAAAGAACCAGATTTTACAGGCTTTGTTATGCAAAGAAGCAATTTGCAATAATGGTTTCGTTTGCCTTCAATTTCCATTTAAACCTTGACTGTTTCCTGGGCCTGTATTTTTCTCTCTGTAAACTTCTCATGCTGTAAATCCATGACTGTTAATGCCAGATCTGTGTATGACTGGATCTCCCAGAAGCACGTTTCATTCAGATCAGGTGTGGTGCATGATCACATTTCTGTGTAATCATCCAAAGCACATTTCTGTTGCCCCCGTGTGCTGGCCTAGCTGGTGAAAATCTAGCGGTCAGGCAGGTATGGTAATGGGCCAGGCATAAAGCCTGCAGGTACCAGTTACAGTCAACCCATCAGGGATTTTTTGGTACAATCTGAGTTGTCAGAGTGAGTTTATACCAGATCTGTGCTTTGCACAATGAATGCTTGTGTTTGTGATCCCAATTAATAAGCTTCAACTCCAGATTTACATGGCTTTTGCCATACTGGCAGTAGTACCTAAGTGCAGAGGCTCTCTTTCTCAGGTCCCTGATTTCAGGGTGAGGGCAGTCATGCTGCCGGGTCCTGACATGGCAATGCCACTCATCAACAAGCCACCCGCCTGCTGGATGCTGAGTGAAGTATCACAAAGAACACAGAAAGAAGAAATCATCCTCTTTGCTCATTTTTGTTGTTTTCAATTCCATTTTTGTTAACTGGGACTACATCTTTGAAATATCGTTTTGTCAGCTCTTTTCCCCCTACCACTCCCAACACAACAAAGAATGAAAACAAAACAACCTCTCCCCTGAGGCTGTCGATTCTCCAACAGAGGAAAAGTGGCCTATGTCTTGTATCTGTTTCATGTAAATGATATTCCACTGGTGTTCAGCCACATGACACACAAAAGATGTGCCACTGACACATGGGAATGAGCCAAGCAAGAACGAAGCAGAAGAGGAAAGAAGTGGAGTGGGGGATGCGAATTATCCTGTCCCTAGTGACAGTTGGGGACTGAGGTTTGCCCAATGGTTTGAGCAGAAGCTGCATTTGTCCGCTGGACTTCATTTGAAGTTCAGACTCAAAGTGATGAGCATTGAATCATAAAATCATAGAACGGTTTGGATTGGAAGGGACCTTAAAAGATCATCCAGTTCCAACCCCCCTGCCACACACAGGGACACCTTCCACTAGACCAGGTTGCTCAAGGCTCTGTTCAACCTGGCCTTGAACACTGCCAGGGATGCAGCAGCCACAGCTGGACCAAACTGGCTCTTGAGAGTGGCTGGAAAGGTTGAGAGAGGACCAAGGACCCCAAGATGTGCCAAGTCGGACAGTGGCGCAGGTGCTGGGAGCACACAGCCACCTGCACTCCTCTGCACCCACTGTAGGTGAGGCACTGCTGTGGCAGGGAGCTGGACTCAGTGTGAGCCACCCTCTTTTTCTAAGAGCTACATATCCCTCCCTGTTCATTATCCTAATGTTCCACTTACTCCACTGCTATGTGTAACACCAGCTCCTCCTTGCCTCTCAGACTCCAAGGTGCTTTTAAAGGTCTGTCACCAAATTGTGATAAAAAAAATCAATCCCACCAGAAGAGGAAACTTTATCAAAGCAGTGAGTGGTGCTGGTTTTGAACTAAGTGAATAAAACATCTCTCACATATCTCCAGGGAGCTAGGGAAGAGGAGCTATCTAAGCCAAAGAGACAGTGATATTGCACAGGTATGAATCCTTAAGCAATAATTTATCGGAAATATGCATGAGGTGTAATGACTATTGTGAAATATGTAACAAAATGAAGACTATCACAAATTGTTTTTTTCCTGAGAGTTCTTGGCTAGGAGAATTCAGCCTTTGCAAGCATTTTCTTTCTTTTGAATTTGTTGTGGTTGTGCTGACTAAGGGTAACTGAGTTTTACTGTTGGTGTACATGCATTAAAAACATTCTGAATACTGACATATATTTATGTGCCAAGGCACTCATTATGCAGTTTAATTATGAAAATATAGTACCAATTGTACAATTCATTATGCAATTATACAATGATATTTATTCAATATACATATACACTTACACATATACATGAAAGAGACACTTTTTATATGCCAAAATGAACATTGCAGACAAAAAGGAGTAATTTCTTTCAGGAGGACTTAAAGCTAGCCACGATCAGTGATACTAAAGAATGCTCTGCCTGTTTAAAGCTGGCTTTTTGAGGTCAGAAGAGACATAAAAATGTAACTAAGATTCTCTTGCAGCTGAAATATAATTAAATCCACAACTGCTACTGGCGTCATGTCTTCTAAGCAAAGTGAAAGACAGATCTGTGTTCTGTCACAGCACACCAAAGTGGAACTGTGAAGAGAACCGAATTTCTTCTGTTTCAAAGGAAAAGCTGAGTCATGTTTGTGTTCACTCAGGAAGGGCACTAGCTGGGAACGAGCCGAGGCAAATGCAAGCCAGAGAGGTTCCCTGCAGCTGAAAGACTTCTCACAGGAAGGGAGAAGAAGTGGGCGTTGGGAAGTGAACTCGAGCTGCTGTGAATATAGATGAGCTCTTACATACTTGCTTTGCTGGCCTGACCGATGGCACTGTCGGCATGTCACCTCTGTGCAGAGACTGTCCCTCAGTGTTGAAGTCCCTCGTGAGTAAACCAGCTGTAAAGGAGGAGAAGGGGCACTTGGTGGATTGGAATGGTGGATGGCTGGGGTGAGTGGCTGTTGGTATCATCCTCTGCAGGCAGGTGTGCTTTCGCTCTGCCTTCCCCCAAGCTGAGCAGAGCCAAAGGAGCTGCTTGTAGGATGACACAGACACAAAGGTGGTCCGTGATTCCTGTCTTGAGGGAGGCAAGGGGTCACCAGCACAGGGTTACTGTCCCGCTGCACAGCTTCTCAGCAGCTCACTGGGCAGGCATCCGCATTTCCCTGCAAATGCACATGTGCATGCTAAGCCATGCTGCCAGCAGCGTGCCCTCAGCTTCACTACAGTGCACAAAGCACACAGAGGTTTAGAAGTTTTATGTGCCTTATGCATAAATCCCTCTTTGTTAGAGCTCTCTCTCCAGTCTCTGTGGGGAAGACTCCCCAGCAATCATGCTGGGTAAGACTTGCAGTAACACATTAAAGCATAATTTCTGCCTCTCTGAGACACTAGCTATTTTGGTATCTTTAAGGGAACCAAATCATTTCTCTGCATAGTCCTCTAATTTAGGAAGTGCACAAAGGTTTCACCTGTAGATGTAACAGTCTTTTATGTTTCCCTGGGACTATTGTAGGATGTCTGTATTGGATACCATAAAAAAAAGAAAGTAACCTTTGGATTTGAATGAAGACTCTTGATTGAAATGACAGGGATTTGAGCTGTCAGTAATTAATTATTAAAAATCTATGCTTTTAACATTAAATTTTTTTAACTGGATTCAAATTCTGATGCTTCGGTATTGCTGTGAAACTTGACTGGCAAATTGATAAAGCAAGTCATTGAGAAATACGAAGTATCATCATATGAACAAAGACTCCATGTCAAAGAAGAATGAGTTAGAAAATGGCTGTTCACAGCACAATAAGACTTTGATTTATTTTGGTGTGATTTATTACCTGGATATATTTAATACCTGATATTAAACTCACCCATTTGCCTCACTGTAAACACAGACATAAATCCCTCTTTACTTTGCTTCCTGTAAGCTGTCAATTACATCTGGATTGCCCACACTCATAAAAATTCTTGGATCTACACTTCAGCTCTCTGATCTGTGAGGCCTTCTTCCAGACAGGAGTGAGAGCTTTAACATGCAGCAACAGGAAAACAGCACAGATGTGGAAGATGTTGCTGGGAAGACAAGATGAATGTCCAATCGCATTTTCCCCCAACATCCTCCTCTTTGAATCACACAGTGGCAAAAAAACTCAGTGAATTCATTCAAACGCATTTCTCTTCATAGTACAGTGATTGATAAAAAAAGTAATGCAGTGTTTGCAAATATGCAAATGTTTCTTTTTCCATCCCTTTCAGACTTGCTATATCCGTACTATACATCTCAGTTTTAAGTTTCTTAGCTAAATTCAATACTTGCTGCCATCTCTTTGGGGTAGAAGGCAAACTAAGGAGAATTTAATTTTACCCCAAGATGCGTGACCATTATCATCTTCCCTAATTTATGTCCTGTCTTCCAGTTCCTTCTTGCCTAAGGAAAGGCTTAAAGAGGTGCACGTATCCTTTTCCTCTTATGCTTTCAGCTTTCTGTTACTTTTCTTCCAATATTCCTTCTCTCTCCATATATCTGATAAATAGGAGTATAATAGCTTTGGGAGGTTTCACTGTGATCTTTGTTCCTCTTGGTGTGTTTGTTTCAACCATATTTTCTGGAGAGAAGTGATTAAGACAAAATCTCATCTTTATTTTTCTAAGGGAGGAAAAGTTTGCATCTGAACCCTAGGGACCCAAAACATCAGATGGCAAATAGAAAGAACAAAAGTGCCATTTTGCTTTGAAATCTTGTGATTCTTTGGGACCTGACTCATGACTGGGGTGTGCTGGGATTTGGCAGTTACGTGATCACTGATTTCTTCCTCCCTGTTCTCTACTCAGTGCTGCTCGGGAATTTTCCTAGGGAAGAGCCTCTACCTTTCCATTTTTTTCTTCGCCAGAGCAGCTTCCTCACCTCTTCTGAAATGCCCTGTCTTTGGTGGTCCTCTGCTACATGACAGGATGCATTACTGAATTCATCCTCACAGTGCTGCTGGTAGGGGGTGATCACAGCTACTGCAAGTGTAGTGGTGGCAGAGGGGCTGTGAGTGCTCTTCCCCCTCAGTATGAGCTCCCACATGGTCCGGAGCAAGGGATCTGTGTCAACAAAGCATCTCACATTCACACGCTCTCACTTGGACTCGGTCTGAGCTCAGGTAGCCCATAAATCCCATCTGCACTTGTGGCAAGAGCCTTTCCTGTCCCACTCCAGGTGTCTGCCTAATAAAGGTCGCAGGATACATCTGCAATTACAAATGAGCTAGGCAGAGGCTTCGCAGAGTTATGGGGCCTGGTCGCACTGCACAGAAATAAGTGTGCCCCTGAGTGCACTTCAATGCCTTGGGTGCACATAGAGTTTATCCCTGTGAGTACCAGCTGACTGCCCCAGAACCTGCCCTGCAGGTGCTTCTGCAAGCAAGATGGACAGGAGGTGAGTCTGGCCTGGGGCCTCATCTTTGTGCCTCTGCCACACCACAGTGAAGGTGCACTCAAGAGAATAAAGGTTAGATTAATATTTAGGCTGGTACCTGGCTCATCTGGTGCTTCTATGTTCCTTAGATCATCAGAACATCTGCAAGAGGGCTGCTTACCCTGAGAAGCACTTGACGTCCCTTGTTGATGATGGCAAAAAGTTAAGGCCATAATGCACCTACATTTTTTTCTGTGTGCATATACACAATCCTCTCTCCCCAATGCCTCTGAGCTGCTAATACCTGCTTATTGTGAGCATTCATAGCTCCAAGTTCCTCTACCTCACCTGAAATACGCAATCTGAGAGATCTGTGTATTGTGCTTGTCCCAAAGCGTGAGAAGCAAAATCACCGCTTCTGTGTGCTCCAAAACCAAAAAACCCAAAAAATGACCCAAGAACCACCCCCTTCCACCCCCCCCACCCCCCCACCCCCCCGAATCTTGCACAGAGGTGGTAGATATTCAAGTCCTGATTTCTCTGGGTCTAACCCCAGATCTCCTGTGAACAATGCCCAATTCAATAGACTGGAGGATATCCTGCAGTGGGTCTCAACTCTTCACTTTGTATCAAATACTTAAATGTTCACTGGAAGAGTGCTGGAGTGCTCATCCCAGATCACTGCTCTAACACCAGAGCATAAGAGCATGTTTTTTCTCTCCGGCCAAAGGAGTATTTAAACATGCTGTGCAAAGCGGTGCAGCTGACAGTGAGAAGGCCTGGTGGCAGATGGCAGAGAGCACTTGTTCAGCAGACAGATGACCTAAGATTAAAACCCTGCTCCACATCAGGCGGAAGCAAAGGCATCTAAACCTGAGTCTTCCACCTCCAGGCTGAGTTCTTTCACCCCTGGGCTACTGGGCGTCATGTCTGCCACCACATTCTCCTCCTCCTCCTCCTCTTTCCTTGTGCAAACACTGACCTGATTTAGCTCGCCACTGATTGGAAGAAGGCATCTCCTTGCCACCTGGACTCAGGCATCAGCACTCTGGGGAAAGCCTAGTTTAGTACTCATCCCTCTCCTGGCATTTCCTATGTCATGTTCAGCATCTTTGCACCTGTGCTGCATGACCATCTTGTTTCATCATATGGTGAATGAAGGAAGAGCTTGTGAAAGGCAGTAGGAGCCTGTGTCCCAAAGAATGAGAATGAAACCTACATACTACATATTTATTCCTTACTGAATTGCCTGATCACACAGGATGTCTCTAAAAGTGTAGGGAACTTCCAGAAGTTCTCACAGGTCCCATGCTCATGTCTGAACCCGGATCATCTGTCTCTTTTCTTTCTCTGGAAATCCATTTCTACCTTTGATGGTTTTCTTTGTTGATATAAGCAGCTCTCCATGCCTAGATTGTGACTCTGTTTCAATCTGGTTTTGTAAGCCTTTGGCAGGGTTTGTGTCTTCCTCTTTGTTCCACAAGTATTGTACTATCAATAACCTGATTTCAGTAGGACCTGATGGAGTCTTCTGGGATATGTTGAAGTTCTTGCAGGATAGGGCCTTTGATGATTAGTATATGTGGCTACTTACTCGGTTGGAGTTGGCTGATTACCAGGCCCATCCTGTAATTTCCTGATCATCCCACATACATTCATTTGGCAGAAGTAGAGCTATTGTTAACCTGTCAAAATTGGTCCTCACAACATCATGAACCTGAGATTTTTCATGAAACTTCAGCATTTCTGTTCCTGAAGACAATCTTTCACAGATGAAAGGGCTACATTTCAGTCTGAAGATTTTTCCTGTGGTAGAGAGATCTACTGAGGTGGGAGATAAGGTGTATAGGGTAGGGCGTCTCAGGGAGGGCAGGGTTAATGTCCCAGTGCCACAAGCAGTGATTTATTAAGTGAGCCATGGCTGCAGGGTCTGTGAATGTGTGCATCCTACTCATGCTCATCATCCATTTTTAAGTACTGTTTGTGCACGACATCTCAGGAGAAAGGAACTCGGTATTAAAGACACCTAACTTCTGGTGGTATGTAGAGCAGGGGAGAGAATTCCTGGTGGCCTCTCCTTAACAGCTGCTGTGAACAGTGTTTTGGAGGGTGGCTTGAACTCCAAGCGCTAACTAAAACCTGAGTGGAAAGATCAGTTTGGGTAGATTTTCTTTCTCAGGAAGTGACAGATGATGAGCACTGATAGGCAAAATCACTTCATTTTTTGCCTGTGATAACTGGGATTCAGAGCATACCGGTTGGCTGAGGACCAAAACGCAGAAGTTTGCCACAGGAAAGTCCATAGTGTTGACAGTGAAAAATTAAAGCAGATTTTGCAACCAATAGTAAGACATAGTTACAAATTTTCTCACAAGCTTGAAATGGGCATGATGAATGTAATTTTTAAGGCCAATTACCACCAAAATGCAATGCTGGCTACTGACGTCTTTCAAAACTAACCAGCATTTTGTCAGGGAAAAGCAAGGCCAAAAAGAGTTTATGTTCTCTTTCCTGCAATGCTGAATACAGAAGTATCAGTTGTCCCTTTTCAGTAGTCAGTGTGTCAGCTTGTGGTGTCCTGGGAATGTTAGTCCACTGCCTATATTGGCAGATGATGCAAGTGGGAAGAGGAGCGTTGGCATTTGGCTCTGGTTGTGCCACAGGTACCAGCAAATATAAAGTGTGTGGAAGTGCATGGAGACGGTGGAAAAATACCAGCATCTTGTGGACTCAAAAAAGAAAAAAGAGTAGGCAGGCGTAAAAAGAAAAGTGAGAATTGCCTGGAATTTATTGGTATTGGATTGGCCAGAAAAATAGATAAGATTTGGGCTACGTGTGACAAATGGGGCTTCTTGATATGCATCTTATCACCAAATAGTGCTGTTTGAAGTGCATGCAATTAACAAGGTTTTTTAGTTCTATGAAGAGCAAGAATTATCCCAATCACGCTGTTTCACCCTCTGAAGCTCTTCAGAAGGGAAGCTAAGGTGTGTTTGCCACTGTTGGTGGAGGAGCCAGGGTCCGGGCGGCGGCACAGGCAGGACTAAGGCAGGATCAGGGAGCCCCAGGGGAGCAGTGCGGAGCACAGCCGGGCTGCTCCCCGAGGAGCAGCAGGGCGGGAGGGGTGACTCCTGCGGCCGGGCGGGGTCCGCAGCCTGAGCCAGCAGCCACAATGCTGGGCCGCACCCTGGGCCTGCCCGCCGTGCCGGCAGCACGGACCGCTGCGCGGCAGGGCCTGGCTCGTCAGCCTGCGACGTGGCCGAAGCCAAAGTGCATCCTTAGCACCACTGTGTATCCCCGCTTCTGCCGCAGCTTCCCTGGAGGATGTCCATCCTGTTTCCTTAGTCCTTCCTAAAGAATTTCCACACATGACACCTCCCTCTTACCCCCTGCCCCATTCAGACTCCCCTGAGGGTGCAGTGCTACAAGCTCCCCTTTGAGCACCATCCACCCCCTGGTGCAGAACTGCCAGCCCCAGCTCATACTGGCCCTGGAGACAGGACTGATGTACCTGCAACATAACACTGCCTTCCCCATCTCCTGAGCAATGTACTGTGATACGAAGATTACAATCATTACTACATATGTAGTGCAAGCTACATACACAGCGTACTTCCAGACAAACACTAGCTTTAGGTACGTACATCGGTGGCCTTCTTCTCAGCCTGCTCTAGTTTTTCCTGGGCATCTTTGAGCGCCTCGGAGTACTTATCCAGCTCATCTTCGGTTCCTTTCAGCTTCTTCTGCAGAGCTACCAGCTCATCCTCTACCTTTCAACAAAGAAAATAACCCAAAACACAACAAAGTCACCATTCTGACCCATTAACAAGTTCAGTTTTGTATTGTTAAAACCTCCCTTTAGTATCAGTTTTAACCTAACATAACATACAAAAAGTCACAAAAGACTAGATCAAAGTTATGCTGGGGCAAGTAGTTTGAGAAGGACCAGGAGTAGTTGCCAGGGAAAGATCACTGGAAACATACCATCCTTGGAGCAGCATTCCCTGCCACAGCACACAGAGGATCTGGTTTAATACATAACTTGGTATAAGCCTTTTTCACCTCATTTCTGTTTTGGACTCAACACCCTGCACCAGTTAGTTTTACAGCATAATTCTGAAGGTTTTAAAATGAAGTCCTTGTGTTTGTCCTAACAGTACCTGATGATTTACTAGGAAATTCCTGTATAGCTAGTGACCATTCCCTAATCGCCATTTGATGTTGTTCAGGACACTTCAAGCTCAATGGGATGCTCTGGAAGCAGGGAGGAGCAGATCCTGCTGTAAGAGGGAGGTGGGACTTGATGACCTCTGAGGTCCCTTCCAGCCTCAATTATTCCCTAACTGGGGCCCAACAAGGTATGCCCCATCCTCCTGCAAAGTCCAGCTTTCTCCTCCATACCATATAAATCCAGGCAGTACAACACTAGAATGGAACTATTTATAACCTGCCAGGAGACTGTTTAATGACAAACTGTCTCATGCTCCCTGAAGAATTTACATTATCAGGAGGCTTGCTGCTGATAAGGGCGTGCCTGCAAACCCATCTGCTCCATCATTGCATTTGCAATACAAAACACTTCAGTCTGGAGAGAAACCCATTTAACCATTTAGCTCTGCCTTCACAGAAATGTAGTCTATCAAAATAGTTCACTCAAAATAGTTTGTGTTTGAGTGCACTGCCTGTTTTCATTCTAGCTTCAAGGATAGCTTGAATGACATTTTTGGTGGTGTGCTATTCTTGCATGTTGTGATATTGCTATACTTTTACTCGGAGTAACCAGACAGTGTGAGAGAACTGACTGTGCTTACTTGGATGCCTTAACAGCGGGACAGCAAGCAGGATGAAGGAGGTGATGCTGCCTTTGTGCATGCCATTAAAATCACTACTCAAGTACTGTGCCCACAGAGGGAAAAAAGGAAAGCTGAAAGATTTGAGACAACTCAGAAAAGAGGGGCAGGATCAAAGATTGATTTTTCTCTTTCAGCTCTTCATTGTGAATTATCCTCATATAGATACTTGAAAATTCCCACAAGTGTGTCATTTATCACTCTGTAGGAAATCACCTTTGAGAACTAAATGTAAAGAAAGGCTAAGCATTCAATCACCATTAACTGCTCTGAAGAACAGTCTGCTGTGGCTGTTACTGAGTGCAGGAAGATCAGTGGGTGGAACAGAGGCCCAACAGAAACAGCATCTGATCTCTGAAGCTAGGAAAGAAACAGGGACTATGTTCATGGGGTGACAAGGGTGAGAAGCGTGCAGCTTGCAGCAACTTGATGTACAGACGAGGAGACAAGCAGCTTTCCTTATGTTGGAGGTAGAGGGGAAGGCATCAGCAGCTGACCCTCTGGAAACGTTTTTCTGTTGCTTTAGCTGACTGGGTATCGGTTGAAAGTTTAGTTCTCTCATCCAGGTTCTCAAACTTGAGCATAACAAACAGTTGCCCAAATGAATACTACTTATTATAGCAGCCTGGAGGATGTGCTGGAGTAGAAGCAGCCACATTCAGAGAATGCAAAAGGCAAAGATATGGGGATTTTACAAGAAGTACTGTCAAAAACTTGAGTGTAGACAGCTTACATTTCAAGATTATTCTGAAAACGCTACAGCTCAAATAGGAGGTAGATACCCAGAATAAAGAACATTGGTAAGCAAAAGGAGAATGATATCACTAAATTCAATTAACAGCTTTTGAATGAAGGTATTTCTGATTATTCTTAACAACAAATGACACTGTTGAGTCACAGCTGGCACCTCTACAGGGCACTCTGTATACTCAGCTCTAGTCAAGCGAACATCACTAACTCGTTTCAAGGAGAGGCTCAATGAATGTTTAGACACAGCTGCCTCTTCAGGAGGTATTAACACTTGTCCTACAGGTGTTCAAGGTACACGGCTTTCAGTGTGTAATGCCTTGTCCATGGAATCACAACACTAGAAAATTAAGGCAATTATGTCAGATTCAAGAAAACTCAGACAAAAACCTCTCAATAATCTGTGGCTAGTGCTAATTTTGCAAAGAATCAGATGGCTGAAAAGAGAAGCTGATACCCAGCCAGGCTGAATGAGCGTAACATCAAAAAGAGGCAAAATTTTGACTTCAGAAGAGGATTAACAGAAAACCTGACTTCAAATGATACTGTTTCCTGAATCAGAAAGTTGCAACACTGTCTTGTTAAACTTATTTCCACAGCGCACACAATCGGTGGGTTTATTCCTTCTTACCTGTTTGCATTTGTCCTCAGCTGCCTTCTTATCTGTTTCAGCCTGTTCTGCTCTGTCAATGGCATTCTCCTTGTCTAACTTCAACATCTGCATCTTTTTCTTGATAGCTTCCATTTTTGCAACAGGGCAGGTTGTATCTGTCACGCAACTGAAAGATTTCCAAAAAGTGAAGCTTTAGGGGTTTAAGAGCCTGGGGACAGAAAGCAGCTGCACCCAGCCAAGTCACAGGGAAAATGAGCTCAAGCGGTTGTAGAGAGCTTTAAACCCAGAGACCCCTGGACAAAACCCAGATCTACTGGCCTCTCCTCTGAGCTTTCATACACAGCCTTTCTAAGGAATGAGCTGGAACAGACTCGCTAGAGGAATCTTCACCACTCCATCATCTCCTTATTTGGGTCCTGTTTTCTTAAAGAGAAAACTGTTTCCATTTTTAAGCTTCTGACAGAAGCAAAAGTGTTGACATCTGAACACATGCTTGAAAGAAAGCTTATTAGCACCCCTCCGTGTTTGCAGAGCAATTAAACAGCCCAATAGATCTATGGGGATGACCTGGCTTCTTATAATAATGGCATAAGACTAATGAGGGAAAGGATCCTTTTGGATTACTCCAAAATAAATACATGCATTTATGTTAAAAATATGCATGCTGTTATGAGACAGCAGGATTTGTGCCTGTGCTTTTTTCCTGTGAAAATAAGCACTGCTGTTAAGGAACTAGCTCTATCTGTAATGGTATAAATACATAACAGAGTCAGATTTGGATACCGAGTTCAGGCTCAAAGGCATTCAGTGAGTTTGAGTGCCCATCTTTGAAATCTCACTCACTAACAGAATGATACTCCTGAAGTGGCAGCCTGATGAGCCCCATCAATTATTTCTTCTGCTGTGTGAAGGAGTCACCTTCTCTCCATCAGGCAATGCAAGAGCAAGCTCTGGGAAGAACATCAGGAGCAGCTCCGCAGAGGACACCACCAAGGGCATCAATGGCCCCGGGACAAGCCCTGGTTGCTTTTGCAGTCCTATACCACAGCCCCATGCCCCATGCTCCCATCCCCTCCTAAGGCTCCTGCTTAGCTTCACAGCCCCGTACCTGCTTTGTCCTGGCTGCAGCAAGGCTCCTTCACCTCCCAGCACACAGAGAAAGCTCTTGTTGCCTTTCCTGCCCAGGGACCTGCATGCCCTCAAAATCCCCCACTTCCTTCCCCAGTCCAGGCCCCATTAACCACCCCATCATCCTTTCCTTCCCCATTCTGCTCTCCGCAACCCAAATTCCCTGCACACATCATGAGGGGGTACCAAAGGACTCAGCACAAGACTCAAGAACTCCCTTAGAGACTCATGGCATGGTTTAGGTCGGAAGTGGCCTTAAAGCTCATCCAGGCACTTTCCACTAGAGCAGTCTGCTCCAAGCCCCGTCCTGCCTGGCCTTGAACAAGCTGTACAAACCATCCCCAAAGCACCACCAGCCCTGTCAGAGCACTCCCTGGGCTGCCCAGGCTGCCTTTTGTGAGGGATTTAAAGCGGTTTCGATCCAACAAACAGCGCTCACGCTAAACCCGAGCCCTCTGCCCCAGCCGCTGCCTGACACAGCGCTTCCCCCCAACATGGCGGCCGGGGAGCGCCCTCGGGGCTGTGCAGCGGCAGCACCAAGATGGCGGCGCTCCCGAGGACTACAACTCCCAGAAGGCTGTGGGGGATCGTCCCGCCGTGCCGCGCTTGTCGCCCAACACCTCCGGTACCTCCATCAGTAATTAACGGCAATTAAATCGCCCAGGTTCAGCCGCAGGCCGTGTCCTCCCTGCCCCCTTTATAAAACAGTGTTGATCGTTGTCAACAGCCACAGATTGAGTGTTGTTTGGGAAGCCGCTGCTTGCTCTTCCTGATCCGGAGTGCGTGTCCGCGTGTCCGCGTGTCCGCGTGTCCGCGTGTCCGCGTGTCCGCGTGTCCGCGTGTCCGCGTGTCCGCGTGTCCGCGTGTCCGCGTCCTCGACACACTTAACATCATTCAATGTGCTAAAGCACATTTCCCTCAGAAATCACGGTATTTGCCTCCCCTCCGCAGGCACTGCTGCAGCAAGGTGACCTGATAGGCATTTTTTGTCCAATTCCAATGATTTGAACAGTGAAGGATAAGGACAGACAGGTCCTGAGCCCGGGAGCAGGTTTAAGGAGTGGGAGTGCGGCACTAAAGGAGCAGTGCTGCTGAACCGGAGAAATGGCATTAAACCCGAATAAACTACATTAGAACTACATTAAGAACCTTTCCAACTCTAATTGCTCTATGATTCTACGATTAATCCCCATCACCACTTCCCCTTGCCCTCCTTGCCCGTGATCTTGCTGGCTCAGCCCTGGCCGAGGGCAGCAGGTTGCTGCAGTGATTTGAGCTGATGCTGAAAGCCCAGGTTGGAGCTTGGGTTGGTGCTGGTGACCACAGACCGGTGCTGGAGTGCTTGAGGAAGCACACGGGGTCCCAGTGCCCCATGTACCAGCCAGTGCCATGCAGCCATGACAACCTCCATTGGTTTTCCTTGGGTCAATGCACACCATGAGGGGCACGTGTGCTATCTGTAGCTCTGTTTCAGAAGGAGCAGGTTTTGGGTTAGGGTTAGGGTGCAGCCTTAGACATGCATCAAGTAGAGGAGGAAAGGAGGGGGGGAATGACTGCGTTAGCCCCGTTTGACCTGGCACATGTAGGAACTCGCATGATGGAGGCAGACACAAGGCCGTGCATGCCTCTCCCTGGGACTGCAGCTGCACGTAGCCTTAGGTGAGTGTTTCGAGCTGTTTCTATGGCTGCTCTCACAGCCTCTTCGTAACTTGTGATTATTGAGAAGTGGCTTTCCAACCAGCTCGCCAGCCCTTCTCTCCTGCTGCAGGCTCAGAGCCAGGGCTGGGGAAGTGAGCACTGAACAAATCCCTTTTGCCTTTGTATTTCTGTTGCAGGAAGGTAATTTTTCTCGTCAGCTCTATAGAGTGACTCAGAGCCACATTTAGAAAGGAACATCAAGGAACATGTCACCCTGTGTAGCCCTTCAAGCAGGTACATTCCCTTCTTCGCTCCCTGCTTCATGAACTGGAGAGAAATACCTGAACAAGTCACTGCGGTGCCCCAGTGATGATAATCCTGTCACTACTCTTGCTTTTAGCTTGAACAACAGTGAGAAAACCAGGAGAGAAGGAAGAGCCCTCCAAAGCACTGATTTCTTCCTTTTTCTCTTGGGCAGCAGGAAGGTGCTTTACAGGCTGCAGGAGTTCCTTGGTTTTTCCTTCTCTTCCAGAGGGATTGTTTGGGCCTAGCAAGGCACAGCAAGGTTGGGGGCATAAATAGGAGAGAATACCAGGAGGAAATGAAGCTGGAGTGTGCTCATTTCTTTGGCAGCACACTGCGCAGAAGCCTGTCGAAGCAGACGTAACACACGGGGGGACCTGTGGCCTCAGCTCTGGCAGGACTCAGTTGTCTACACTCTCAATCCCTATTCCTTTCTTACTGCCCAGAAGTTAGCTGGGACCCACACCACGTCCCATGTCAGGATCTGGGAAACACAGACACTTTACATCCCCATTTTGTCCCCTGGCTCCTGCTCCATTCTAGCCTGCTGGTCGTGAAGATCGCCTTCCTCTCTTCCTGAGCTCCAACTCCTCCTCATACACAGCTGCATGTGTCAAGGCTAGAAACATCTGAAAGCAGAAGAAAGAAGCTGTTGACAATCCCTCACCAAACTTTCTTTGGATTCTTAATGTCAGTACCTCCTAACAGTCTACTCTCCTGTGTACATTTTCTGTTCTAGAAACTACGTCATCTGGTGTATCATGTAGCAAAGGTGGCACTGGAATGAACATCAAGCTTGTTTCTTCCTGGTGCTTCCTTTTAAGTGCCAAAATCCATAAACCCTCACATCTCACTGAGTTGCTTTTGTGCTGTCTCCCAGGGTGAAGTGCACAGCAGGGCAGGAATGGTTTGTAATACCCTCTTCCTGCTCCTTTCTCATTAAGTATCCACTACCATGGACAAAGACGAGGTACTGGGCTCAGTGTGAGCAAACATCTACTCTTCCCATGCTTAGATGCAAAGGGAGTTTACCTCTTTTCTTAACTAATTCTGGTTATCTGCAACTTCCAGCAGGGTCCTGAAGACCTAAGATGCTGAACTGGACACCAGAAAAAAGCAAATCCCACCCTATATGCATGTTAAAATTCCTGACTCATACAGAATGGTAAGGAGAGGATGCCAAAGAGGAAGAATCAGCGGCCTCTATCCCAAGACCTTGGCTACCCTTTCCCTTCTCTGGGTTGTATGCAATGCCTTCATCAGTGAGACCATTCAGTTGCAGAGAAGGATTTGCTTTTACACCTAAAGACAATCACCTGCATGGACCATTTCTTTCACGGTTACTTTGCTGTTATAGCCCGTTTCTGGGCTACAGGGCAAGCTTTAAGTTCTTCCTTGCCGTTAGATGGCAATGTAGATCCACAAATCCTCTTTCTTCCTGGAAAATCGGCTCTCTGCTGGTGGGATGGCTGTTAGAGCCTCAAATCTATGTCTGCTTACCTCACCTCTTACCACTGGGGCATCCTGAATCGCTTTCACCTGCAGACGAATGGAGCTGCCTGCCTGGGATGCCAGCTCCTCTGGAGTCCTCAGTGGCACAAGCATTCACTCCATCTGATGCCCCCCTTGGTGCACAGAGGTTTATTCTTCCAGCATTTAATTCATTTGTCTCTTGTTCTGCTCTTTGCACAAGCATTTTGCTGTCTTGCTTCTTTCTCAGCTTATTGCCAAACCTGGCAGGCGAGTGAGTCATGGGCTGCTGCAGGCCAAACCCTGGACGATACAGACTTCTTCCTAGGGTCATGAATCTCCCATCTGGGAAGCTATAAAGAACTGCAGTGAGAAATAACTACCACCGCACAATGCTTTCCTCCATATCCATTTTTCAGCTTTTCCATTGTCTGCACTTGACTGGTTCATTTAACATGTGCGTTACTGGTTTTTTTTTCCCTCTACATTTCCTTTTCCAGCAGAAAATGTCACCAACTCACATCCAACTTTTGCACAGAAAACTTGCAGGTCCATTTGTTGTTCCCAAGCCAGGCAAGTTTGCTCCTTCAAAGCTGCATATACAGAGCTGTTTTCTGGAGCCTGTTTAAATTTGGATCCCATTCCAAACACTCTACCAATTCCCAGTAATGCAATATTGATGCTAGGCAGCTCTCCAGGTTGTTGGACCTTTTGGAGTCTGATTTGGATACTGCAGCAGACTGTGGTCTAGAACAGGGAAGGGTGACGGGGACATCTTCCTCTGTGCAAGGCAAGGATGGGAGATTGTGTAGGTATTCAGTAGTGGAAGAGAGAGGGCCCCATGGCTTGGCAGGCAGATGACAGGACAGCGTCAGGGCAGAGGCTGTCACCTTCCCTCATCACTCACACCTCTTGTGTATGTTCACATAAGCCCCTTTCTGCTTTTCTGGATCTGAAATAGTCTAAACAATGAGGATTTTGCCCTAATCCCCAGGAGAAGTGCTCCTTCACCATAGAAAGGCTCCTTTATTCCCGGTGCCCAGGAAGTTAATAGCATTCCTAAGCACTCTTGCAGATATGAGCAGTATGCTGTAGATAAGTTATATCAGAAGAAAGTGTTATCGCTTGAGCTTACATATTTTGTGCTTACCCATTGGACTCTAAAAAGCTTTTGCATTTAATTACCCATTTCTCAAAGCATTTATTAATAATTTATTAGCTCTTTGTTCGTTTGCTGTAGATGGAAGTTGACATATAAAGTGAGCCCAGTCATTTTATAACCAAGCACATCTCAGGAAGAGGAAAGCACTGGGCGAAAGGAAAGGCCTTCATCATCTTGGCACACAGTGGTACAGCTCTAGCTGGGGCCACTGGGTGCTTCAGGAATAAAAATACAGGCACTTTAAGCTGCCCTATCACCTGAGATATCCAGGGCATTGAATGAATTAGGTGGCAGGCTGCATATTGGACTGGAGATTTCGGACCTTATCACTGTCAGGCTTCATGATTCATCCGACATGGCCATTCACTTCTGTGAGTGGACACTTCCCTGTGCTCCCCAACACCCACTGTGGGTCTCCAAGTTTACAACACTACAGCCTTCCCTCTGCACCATCAGCTAATGAAGGAGGGGGACAATCACGGGGCAGAGAACATGGCCACCAGGGGAGGCTAACAAAAAGCCTCTCTTTGGTTGCAGGTATAAGTGTGGTCCAGCGCAAACATCTCTCACGCTTCATCCTTTCCCATCTATCTGCTCGCAAACACAAACCTACCCCAAAGGAGCATCAGAGGAGAACCCTCAGTGTTCAGTATTACTGCCACATGTCCTGGGAGCAAAGAGCTTCAGGAAACAGCAGTCTCTTCCTTGCTAGAAAGACAAGCATTGTCAGCATGGTTTCCTCAAAGACTTACAGGCCCTGCCAGGGAACCAGGGTCAGATTTTCCCTAGATGTTGCACTGATTGCTACCAGGAAATACAGAACCCTTTATTTCCTCATAGAGTGACATCCCACTTCTCCCTGTTGTCCTCTGCAGGGAAAGCAGCACAGCAAGCGGCAAAACACAGCCACTCCAAACAAACTGCCTAAGAAATGAGTGTCTCTATTCTGCCCTTATAAGAAGATATTACAAGGCCGAGCATCATCTCAACCAGCTTGAGATATCTTAATGAGGTGCCTAATTTAGGCAGGTGTTTCTCTTTTGCTCTAGTCAGTGGAGTAAGGAAGCTTTGAGAACAGAAGCAGAGATAAGGTTTTATAAATACTGTTGCTTTCTTTCCCTTCACCCCAATGCTATCAGAGCCCACCTGAGTTTTAAATCGCTTTTCAGGCTTTCCTGATGAATGTTTCTCTGAGGATTTGCATGGCTCCTGTTTGCCCTCAGTATGGGCAAAAGCTTAAGTCAATAGGTTTGTAATTGATGGGTAAAGAATGCCAGAGTGACCTGTTACTGCAGATCCTCAGGACTCTGACTCCATGTCCTGTCCTGCAGATGTGATGTGCCAGAGACATTACCCAAGCAGGCTGCAAGGCACAGGCTAAGGATGGAAATCAAAATCATTTGGAAGAAACCCATCTAGAGCTTTATCCTGTACCTCTGTTTAGCCCACAAACCATCAAAGCTGGTGAAATAATTGCTTTGGACAGATAATAAAACATCCTCCAGCAAAACGAAGGTACTTAATATACTGCCCAAGTCAATTTCCCTTATTTCTGCTGTCCTCTTGCTTTTAATAATGGTTTAATGAAAAATTCAAAATTAATTGGAACTGGCATTAGACATTCACGTGTTCCAGCGAGGGCTTCACTGCTTCAATATTTCATAAGCTGACTTCGCTGCTATGCTTCTCCTTCTCC
The DNA here is from genome assembly GCA_032466535.1 of Forpus xanthops. Taxonomy (NCBI): domain Eukaryota; kingdom Metazoa; phylum Chordata; class Aves; order Psittaciformes; family Psittacidae; genus Forpus; species Forpus xanthops. Next base: position 47,098 of record JASSUY010032278.1, read on the forward strand.
TGGCTTTCATAGGCTAGAATCTAATCTCTTCATAAAATGAAGGGTCCCAGTATGGGTGGATGGGGCTGCCTGAGGAAAGCATGCAACCACATCAGAGGCAAAGCAATGCAAAGCAATGCAGAGCAAAGCTGTGTGTTTTCTTTCGGCCGCTATCCCCCTTTCCCATGTCATGACACACATCTGAGCCTTGCCTGGAAAGAGCTTGCCTAAAAATAAACAGGAGCTGTCTGAAAGGTGTCTGGGGGAGGTATGTGGCAGCTGTCAGGCTGCTGCCTGTGCTGCAAGGATGGAGCTGATGGGCTCGTTGACACCAGACGGACTCTGCTGTAATGACAATGCCTTATGCTTCCCTTGGCACCCACCAGGCAAAGTGTGTGTCCAGAGCCAGCGGATCAGACCTCGGTGTGTCTGGGGCCTGATCCAGTTCTGGCTGCCGTCAATGAGAACCTGCCTTTGGATGGCAGTGGGAATTGGATCAGTCCCTTTACCCCTGAGACTCTTGGCTTTACACCAGGGATGATTTGTGGTTCCCCAAGTGAATGAATACACCAGGCCCCAGGTCTCTGAAAGTGAGACCCATCACTGAGATGCCTCAATATGGGGATCAGAGCCTAACTTTTGACACTTCTTTGTGGTCACAGCTTTACACTGCTCTGTGCCTCAGTTTCTCCTTCTCTAATAGAGGTGGCGTTCTGTCTCCAACAATATGAACCTATCTGTAGATCCAGGCATTTTAAAATGCTTCCTGACCATGACTGTGCTAAAAGCTCTTCCTGTTTCCCGCAAGACACTTAATGGACACGTTTGACACCATGCAGCAGTCATGAGATGAGCAGACAGAAACACCAAGGCATGACATGACTCATGTCAAACCTTTGCAGCAACCCAGTGGCAGAGTGAGGAGCTCAGAATCCCAGACCCCAGCAAAACAGTTGGACCTTTACAGTGGCTGAATCTGGAAACAAAATCTTGCTAGCAGAAGCTTCAGTCCTTCTCAAGTGCTCAGGGGAATCTCCATTGCTCGTGGTGCAGCTGAAGATACCTATGGCTGTTCTTGGCAAAGACATAGTGTGATGGGAAGGGAAAAAGAGAGGTGCGAAGACAGGGTGAAAACCTTGTTTTCAATGGAGAGTGGACTCCTCTCTTGTTCTCAATAGGAGCTGCCTGCTGCCATATCTGAAAATCTGTTTTGTTATCTAACAGGCAAGAGCAACCCCTCTTTAGTGAAGAGCAGACTCTGAAGTCAGCTACCTTGCAGGTCTAAAAATACCGGCCTGTGTTGAGAAGAATGGACGAGGGAATTACCTCCTGTAATATGGGCTGTAGGAAATTACCTACAAGATAAGAGGGTGACTTGATCTTCTTGAGAAAAAGAAAAACCAATGAAACAAGAAGGGACTTCCTTATCTTGATGATGTTTGCTCGCAAGTATCATCTTCTGACTGCCTGAGTCTGCCTTGCAGGACCAGTCAATCACAGCTGGCTTCTGTGGCCGCATCGCTCACTTCCTTTCATTCGGAGGTGTTGTATTTACCAAAGCATCGCTTGTCCCTCTGTTGCCTCCTGGTTGCCTCCAGTAGCCTGCAGCCCCATGATGCTGATCCTGCTCACATGGCAGAGCAGAATGCGATCAGCCCTTCAATTAGGCAGAGATCTGAAAGGAAGAGGAAATCAAGATGATGAACCAGTGAGGAGCACGTGTGAGTCAATATTAGATATCTGATGGGATTATGAGCAATGCCCTACCACTTTTAGAGAGTCACAGCCTGTTTGCCTGCAACAACTATACACATCTTCTAGGGGGAAACTGTGCTGCACTAATGAGAGTTGTTCACACCAGCCAGCACTGTGTCTCCTTCAGGTGCTCTGGTTCTCATCCGTGAGGAGCTTTTACAATGCAGAGTACTTTTCTTCATTAAAATGGCCATGTTAAGTAGCTGTGAGTTCCTCCACGCCTACTTTGTTAAACTGATCTACTCCACAGCTGGCAGCTCTTTAGAGAAGGAGACATGAGGTTACTAAACCCATTCATTTCTCACATGCACCCATGTTTCGAATGGCTATGGAGATCCAACTTTAAAGTCCTCCGAGAGCCATTGGGATGAAGAGCACTTTGTGAAGACATTATAATTATGATGGGATTTAGGGGTGTGTGGAAATGAGTCATGGAGACGTTTCCCAGCCAGCAGGCTCTTGGAGCCAGGTGAGCTCTTGCCTGGAATGTGAAGCATGCAGCACGGCAACTGGGAGGAACAGGTTTGGCAGGACACTTGAAGTTGTTCACAGCAGACAGCCTCTCCAGAGCCACATCCCTGCTTTACCCACCTCCCAGCCGGATGCTCCTCTCTGCCACACTGGCCCTGGTGAGCTGGAGAGGATGGACACGCTGCGAAGGAGCCTTTCCCGCTGGAAGAGGTACCACATTAAAGTGCACCTGGCTGATGAGGACCTGATGATGTCCCTGACGGTCAGGCCCAGAGACACGGTGATGGACCTACGGGCTCACTTAGTACGGGAGGGCGTCACTTCCTGGAAGAAGACATTTTATTACAACTCCAGGCAGCTTGAGGAGCACGAGACTCTCAGAGAAGCCAATATCCAGAATGGCTCTGTCCTGCTTCTTGTCAGCAACACAAGGTAGGCAAGGAGCTCGTCTGCAGCAGGGGCGGTGCAAGGGAAGGGGAATGCTCTGTGTATCTGAGCCACTCAGGGCTCCTTCCTGCTGGGGTTTGCAGAAAGCAGATCAGGAACTCAAACGCTGCCATTCCCAGCAGGTGGATCAAGATTCAAGGCTCTTTATATTCAGACATGCTGTGATGTGAAATACGGGGGTAAGAGCAGGAGGAAGTCTGATAGTGCTGCCTGTCCTGCCTCCGATCAGGGCTCACTTTCTACTACATGGCCAAGCACAGAGGGAAAGCCAAAGGAGTGCAAAAGGGCGAAGGAGATTGTGTGAAATGGTGGAGTGCTGCAGAGCCTCTCACTTGTCCTCATTCTGGGCTGTTGTGCCTGGCTCCCTCCATTTCTTTCCAGCAGATACTATGGGTGGCACAGTTCTGCTTTGCCAGGGAAGAGCTGAGCGCTGGCTTACAGCAAAGCCCAGAGAGTGCTGGACAGAGGCAGCAAGAGGCTGCAGCATCCCAAAAGTGGCCAGGGAGAGACTGGAAACTTCCAGGAGAGCCAATGCGAAGGAGATCACTAAATCAGGGCAAGTCTTATTCCAGGGGGGATGAAAGCTGAACTGATGGACCTGAGATGCACTGGCCCACAGGTCCAGTTAAGATTCAGTGGGGTGAATTTATGCTTGCCTGTGCTGTCTTCCCTACTGCCTGGTTGCTGCTGCCAGCATGATTAATCCTGTGAAGCATTCGGGGGATACTGGGTGGAAGAGGTGCACAGCAGAGCATGGGTGTGCTGTGTCTAATTCAGCTTTCTAAATCTCGAGCCCTCTGAGTTATGTGCCTCTGCTGATCAGTTTCCTCTGCAGAAAAACCCACACTAGACTTGAGTTCCTGATTATATGCCATGTACTGGAATGGTCCTATTTTCCAGTCCAGAGGCAGCTTGAAATCTCACACAAAGAAGATTTAATAAAGCATTTCCTTTCAGAGCTCAGCCAGACACAAGAGATTTCACACCGCTCAGCTAACTGCAAACCCCAAGTCACCCATGACCCCTTTCTCCAACAACTCATTTCAGCCCTCTGATTAACTTGGCTCAGCTCCTCCTTTTCACCTTGTTTTTAATAGCAGGACCATTTCTATTTGTTGTTGTTTCCACTGTTTACTTTCCTAAATCCTACAGCCTGATTTTTGAGAGTAAGAAAGGATTTGGAGGGACTCAGTTGATGAAAGTTGATTGATGCTCTTCTGACAGATGCACCTTCCCACTTGCTGTTGTATCATGGTCCCCATGATATTTCTGAGACATGATGGTTTTTAGAGGGCTCACTCTATCACTGCAACTGGGAGTTAGGAAACACAGAGGTGGAAGGTGGTATGTGCTGCATTGCAACTGAGATTGCAGCACCATTTTGAGCCTTAAGATTATTCAGCCAGATCTTTAGGTATTATAAACCCACATTGCTCCAATAGTATCCGTGGAGTACACTGGTCTGTATCAGCTGGGCAACAGTGAGCAAACTTGGGGAATACAGGGAGAGTAGCCAGTTGGGACTGTTTAGGAGCCATAGGAGCACAGAACAGAGAACAGGGTGCTGGGTTTGGCCAGCAGCCCTGAGGGTTTGAGAGCTGGTTTTAGTACTTGACCAACTTAGTGAAGTATGGACCCTCTCCATCCAAGGTCAGCATCTGCTCTTTAAGTTCTCCCTGAGTATCTTTGTGTCTTCTACTTACTCTTTTGTACCAAGAAGCCAGACAAGTAGAGCTGTATTAATTCCAGAAGTGGAGTTGTTCTGATTGCCAAGGTCTGCAGCTCAGTGTCGTGCCTATAAATATTAATGGTCACTCTGCATGCTGTGTGTTCCTACAAGGGGCTCACGGGACGGTTTACTTTGAAGCAGAAAAACTATAAAAATGACCCTATTTTCCATCCCTCCGTTCCTCCAATGCCTTTATAGATAATTGGCATTTAGCAAAGGCCAAGTCAGCAGTTCCACTTCTCATTTGTGTTTTGGGGGGTTTATAACTTAGTAATAAAAATTCACTTAAGGCTGCAGCTTGGCAGGAACGGGACCCACATCCCAGCTAATGCTGACTATTTATTGGGACCTTAGCGTTTAGAAGTTCAAGTAAGCCACTTTGGTGTACAGTCAACATGACCTCTCACCCTGACACACAGGCAGGCCAGAATTGGGAATATTGCATCCACTCAGGATGCAATTCCCTCTCGCGCAGAGCTTGTTAATCGCGTTACTGCTGCACTGATTTGAGATTGCAAGCCTATTGCAGGAGAAGCCGAGCAAAGAACATGCTGCACAACAGCTTCTAGCCCTAGAGAGCTACATATTACAATGACATGGTTATAAGTGGGTAAAACAAGCAAAGCAAGACTTGAAATGTGAAGGAGCAAGCAGAGCGAGAAACCCCTCAGCGCAGTGGCCTTGGGCCAGCTGTGATGTTCACACCATTGGTGCCCAATGCAAGGAAGGAGACCACGGGTGATTCTCAACAGTAGAAGAGCAGCCACCCTGCACAGACGCAGGAGCATCCAGGAGGACAGGCAGCAGGCTGTCCCAAACGCTGGCACTCTGGACCACGCCATGGCAGAACCTGTTTGGCTCGCTCTGGAGGTGGTGCAGGGCCCCAGAGCCAGGGAGCTGCTTGGCTGGTCTGGTGGTGATGTGGGAGTTCCTGAAACTCGCCTACCTCTTCCCCAGTCCTGGCTGTGAGCTGGGGAACACCAAGAGAAGGGGCCTCCCACCAGGCACCCAGCAGCAGTGCTGGTGGGTGGCATCGCCTCCTCCTTGTTGATAATCCTCTGGCTGCATGTTGATGCTCAGTGGTAGGTGGAGGGATACTGGTGAATCCACCGCTTAACCCGTGAGCTATTTCAAGCAGAGGATGTAAATGGGCGATCCAAGAGCAATTCCTAGACATGCTGTGTGCCTGTCACTGACTGTTCCTAACCATGTACAGCTCCAGCTGGATTTGGATGTGGTATGAGCACAAGCATATCAGCAGAGCCTTTGCACTTGTTTCAGGCTCCTTTCATGTGCACCCACCTCGAGCAGTCAGGCAAGGTCTGTACTAACAAACCAGTGCCTGGGCTGCTCTCTGTTACAGTGCTGGAGTACTGCACTGCACTTTTGGCCCAGTCCAGATGCATTTCAGCAGCTGCCATGTTCCTTATGGGCCAAGACATTGGACACTCAGCTACAGCATGTGGGATCCCCTCAGTCTTTTGGAAGTCAGGGTTCACTGCAGCCAAGCAGCTCCTGTTGTCACATGTGGCTTGCCCAGAGAATGGAGTTCAGCAAGTCATTGGTGAATAGGTTAAATAAAGTAGATGCCAGCACTCAGTTTAGCAGAAGTCTATTATCTGGAATCTATTGGTGTTGATTTTCTGCCCTGGAGCCACCTGAAAGCATCTCTCTGAGGGCACTACCTCAGTTACCATAACAACCCATCTAGGACCAGCTCCTGGCAGCTCCACGCGCAGACCAAGGCCCCACGTGCTATGTGAGCCACTCTAAGGCTAAGATAAGCCTCTCCAGGATTCACTGTCTTTGGCCATCCAGCCTCAGTGTGGCACCGGCTGCCAGTGCTTATGCAAGCTTTAATATGCTCAGGACCCTGTTTGATCCTTCAGGGGCTATTCAGCCTAGTTTTCCTTCCCTTCAAGGAGCTACCTGCTGACAGAATAACAAACTCATCCGTCTTAGGGAAACCCAGCTAATTCCCTTATTGGCATTCAGTTTACAGTCTCTGATTTTTGGCCTTTTAATGAAAACTGTGACTGAGCCACTTGCATAAGGTCCAGTTTAGCTCATGCTAAGAGACTGCTGCCTGCATTTGACTCCTGTGATGACATGAGGATTAATGTTTGACACAGACACTTGGCAGTGGCTCACTCCAAGCTTATATTACTCCACTTTGCTGTCACCCCTTCTCATTCTCACTGGGCTTGCCCGAGAAGCAGTCACCCAGCACAGCACATGATGTTGGATCTCTAGAGACCAGACAAGATAATGGGATCTGCACAGTCTGACCCTGAAAGCCAACGTTGCAGCCCAGGCATGAATTAAGCCCTTGCACTGGGTTTCAGTGTGGTTCTGTGCTGCCTGCTCCTTGCACTGACCTTTTCGCTGCGGGGTTGCTCAGCCATTATTCCTCAGCATGGGAGGGAGATTTTTTACTCCCATCCAACTGCTACAGACTTGCCCTGTTAAGCTTAGGCCTAGCAGCAGGCTCCAGGACATCTCACAGCAGGATAACGATCCTTTAAATAGCACTGGAAGTCTCTTTGCTCAGGGAAAACTAATTAAGTTCCTCAGTACATACGTAGACATATGTCAACCTGGTATGGCTTTAAGAGGCTCCTTCCATCTTCCGGATAAATAACACTGACTTAAAAAACACCCTCTTCGAGGTGCGTTACTTAGGCAACAGCCAGGTAGGGGACTGACTTCATTGCTGTGGCTGAAGGTAGCTTTCATGCATATTATTCACAGGCCAAGCTCTCTGCTGCTGTAAACTCCTTGAAATTGGTTGATTATGGGGCTCTGGAAGCACCAGTGCAGTTACTCTGCAGAGCTCTTGGAGCGTACAGGCCAGGAAATGACGCCTGCATTTAGCTCAGTTACTTACTGTTCATCCCAAGAAGCTCATTTAACAACAGCAGAGCATCCCATCGGCAGAGAACATGGTCTGTAGGATCTGAATTCCTCCCCTGTGCAGTTGCATGGCATCACAGTAGATAAATATGTCCCATGGGGGGTTTGTCTTGGCTCTAGGCAAAGAATTAATGAATAGAAAGTACATCCACGACTAGCTTCTTTTCTGGAGTGATGTGGCACAGCTTCCTGGACTTCCTGTTGTGCTGATTTCTACCATGGAGGAGTTTGGTTGGGAGAGATATCGTCTCCTGGGTCTTGGTGATTGATGGGGCTCATGTGCCATAGGGTGGGTTCACAGCAAATCCTTGACTGCTACAGCCCCTGAACTCCCAAGTGAGGAGGAAAGGGCTGGAATATGAATCCTGTTGTGAGTCTTGCAGAAAACCCACCCGGTGATTGGTATCAGCATAAGCAGTGTCCTTTGCTAGGACCTAACAAACCCCCCACCTCGTAGGCTGTGAGCCTAAGTCCTGGTGACACATTGGCAGCACAGGCTCAGTTTGTTGTCTGCATAATTGCAAAGAGTCATTCACAGGAATCAGAAGTCTCAGCCCTGCTCTTTCTGGCTCTGCTGGGTTGGGTGGCTGCTGAGGGAGCTGCTGTCTACAGGCCATGAGGGGCTTGGTTGCAGTCCAAGGCATGATATGAGCTCTAAGCAAACGCTAGCCCTGAAGAGATACCCCAGAAGCTTTCAAGAGCTCCAGCCTATGTTCTGGATGCTGCAGGAGGTAGCCATAGATGGTTTCTTAGCATCTTCAGGTAAAGAAGTAATCCTGCCTTTGGTCAGCTTTAGTCTTCCATGCAAGATCTGTACTCCTGTCGGAAAATGTTTGGGCACCATAACTGTAGAAACCCATGGTTTAGTGCTAATGCATGGGGGTGAGTGTATCTTGAGTTCAAGCTCCATCTCACTGCGAACATCCTCAAAGTGCTGCTAAAGCTACAGGCTGCCCCTGTTCTAAGATAAATGGATTTCCAGGAGCATGTGCTACAGAGGGAGAGCCTTGCTTATGGCAAAAGGGCTTCCAGGCAGTTGCAGCTTATCTGAAGGAGGGTGAAGGCGTCTTTCGCACAAGGATAAACAGGTCTGGAACCCTGCAAGGAGCCCTATAGTGTGGCTGAAAAAAACCACTCAGAGGATCAGATTTATGCTCCCCCCACACCAGGGTCAGTGCCTCTGTTGCAAAATGCCATTTCTGATTGCATGTCTACAGTGCTCCAAGTATGTGCCTCTTTCTTACTCAGATAATGCCAAAGAGCACAGCCAAAGCCATGAGAGATGGGGAGTGTGACAAGGGCTGAAGGGAAGCAGATGGAAGAGAGCTCGGCCACGGAAAGGCCGTCCTGCCACCGGTAAGTCCCTCCTGCATGCCACCTCCAGGACTGTCCAGAAGCAGCTCCCAGTGTTTTCAGCACTGAATAATGCCCATGAATAATGAATCCAAACAGAACAACAAATAACGCTTCCTCATGCGGTCTCAGCTGCCAAAGGAGAAGTGTGGGAAAGACTGCCTCAGCTCCTGAGGGCAGTGAATCAGAGGGAATACCTGTGAAAGGGCGACTTCTGCCTGGGTGATGAGGAGAGAGGGAGCTGAGGTGGACTTTGCTTAGGCCCTGAGATGGGGACATCTGAGCCTCCTTCCGACTCTCCCAACAGGGACTCCTCAGTAAGTTGCTGTTCTTGCCCTTTGTCTTCCTATGTGTAAGTCTGAGATAATTTATTCTTCCCTTTCTACTCTCTGTCTATCCAATTGTGACTCGGGTTAGGGACGGTCTGGTTCCTGTACAGCAGGGCTCTGATTTCTAGGCTGAAGGTTCTGTACAGCAAGCAAATGGTAAGAGCACTATAGACAGTCCTGGAGCTTCACAGCCTTTATGTACCCAAAGGACAGAGACACTGTTAATGGCAACTACCTCACCTGACATTAGGGACCTATTGTACACCAAAACTGCCTTGGTTTTGAGCCAGGGTTTATTAGGCAGTGAGTATCCTTGTGCTGCCAGTCCCTCTGCTCCAGTAACTTCTGAACCAGCTGACCTAATTCAAGCAAGTGTGATGGAAAGACAGGTCCCTGACCCAAGATGCTCGCAGTTGTCAGGAAAAACCAGCAGCTGGGTAGAAAAGAGACATTTAAGTTAATACCCTCCTGAAGGAAACGGAATTACACCTCCTGCTCCCTGTCTGATTTGAGATGCAGCATCCTAGTGACCAGCTGGCATTTAGGTCCTGGCTGGTCAGCTGGTACCTGGCTAGCTCCAGACCAGCTCCTGTGCTCTCTGCCCCTTGTCTGCAAAGCAAGAAGCTGTTGGAAGAGCTAAGGACTTTGCTGGGGAGGTCTGGAGGGGATACGGATGCCCTGGGGATATGACAGTGAGCTGGGAGCACCCAGAGAGGAGGAACAAGCAGCAGTTGTAACTCACAAACCAGAGAACAGGTTTCACCGGTTTCCTGCTCACAGAACAACTTGATTTTTAGGTTCAAACTTCTTTTCAGGACAAAATGGATGTTTCTCTAACAACTACAGTGCTTTCCCCAGGGAAGTTTAATGACCAGCAAATGCCTTACCAACACCACCACCACCCCCCCCCCAAAACCTGCAGTTTCTGATTTTCAAGTGAAAAATATGCCCTTCTGGACTTGGTTTTGGCAGTGAGAAGACATTTGATTCTCTTTTCTACAAAAAGCATCTGAAGAAATGCTATGGAAAAATGGGAGTTTCTCATTTGCCATTGCTTTTATTCCCAGGAACAAAAATGTTTCCCCAAATGCTTCCTTGGGCTTTGCGCACAGATTCTAAGATGAAGATGTGAACGCAGTCCCAGCTGAAGACCTTAGAGTCCGAGCACTGAGGTGGCCAGAGTGGGATGGGACTAAGTATGATACGAAGGAATGTGCCTTCCCAAGGTCACCCAGCAAGGCAGGCACCCGGTGGGCAGCGCTGGAGCTGTTGGCTCAGCGTTTCTGCCACTTGACCATGCAGTGCCTCCACTGCTCTGTCCTGAAGCACGGAGTTCCCTGGAGCAGAGCCAGGACGTTGTGAGTGCTTGGAAAGTGCCTGGCGCAGCCCGAGGTGCAGTCATAAATAATAATTAAAATGATAATGGTGTTATTAAAGTGGAGGCGTGCCACTGAGGATGGGAGCACTCAGCAACAGACCTAAACCTATGCCCTCTTCTAGTAAATGGCCCACATTGCCTCACAAAGCCTGGGAGACCAGGATTTACTTCTCTGGAGCTGCCAATCACAGCAAAAGGCAAAGCGACCCGGGTTGAATTAGGTCTGGTATCTTCTCTAACACCTCATTGCTGTAGCTGGCAGCTCTGGAAGGCTTTTTGCAGCTCAGGGGGATATCTGGTAAGAGTGATGTTAACGGTGGTGGTGCGGGAGCTGCCTGGACTAATGTTTTTTTCAGAGATAGGCCCTGATTGACACTTAAAATCTATCTGACGATCTCTTATTCCAAGTGCTGTTGCGGCCTTTGTTCCGAGCAGGAGGAGCTGGGATGGTTGCTGTCCTTCAACTGATGGATCTTATCATATGGGAAAAAGAAGGAAAAAGGAAAGAAAGGCAAACCACGTGGGTACAGCATAAAGAGAGGTAAAACTCACTGGGTCTATTTGAGTATTTCTATTTCCCTCTATGCCATAACCCAATGGAAGAGGTGAGAAAAGAGGCTCTGCTCTGAGGAACAAGAGGCTGACTTCCTTTACTTGACTGTTCATTGTGTTGTCTCCTTCAAGAGATTGTTTCGTGCTTTGCAGATAGGACTGTGCAGCCCTCCAGTGACAGGAAGTCAGTGGGACAACCTCTGTTACTCACTTGTTCTACATGGCCTCTTCTACTGCCTGTCCTCCCCCAGCCACCTCTTACTCCTTAGTTTCAGTACCCTCAATGCTTGCTAAATGCTTCACACTGCACTCGAGTGCTCTCAGAAGAGGTGACAGCCACTTTTTACAATGTAATTTAGACATTTGGGCTTTACCTGAGTCTGGTCAAGACAAAGGTCGGGTCTCCAAATGAGCAGAGGCATGCTCTGAAGCCTCTTCTGGATGCAGGCTTAGGGGGCAAAACAGATCTCTTATTTGAGATGTCCTGTCTCTCCTCACTCATGCAGGTCCATCCAAAACCATCCAGGCTCTTTAGACTGAAGAGTATAGAGGCGATGGTGTATGTCCAAGTACCAGGAAAGATGCTAATAGTAAGAACTGCTCTGAAATGGACATTTCCTTTGTTCTCTGTGAACACAGGTGAGGAGAAGACCAAAGGCCAAAGCTAAAAGGTGCTTAGCTCCTGTCTGCGTGCCAGCCTCAGCGTGTTGCAAGATGGAGACGTCTGCATCTTCACATGCTGTACTACGGATGGGATTTCTTCTTCCCCTTTGGGATCCTGCTATTGATGGGGCAGACAGGATTACCAAAAGCACTGCTGCTTGCTGCTGCTTCCACCTCTACCTTGGAGCTGCAGCCAGGCCTTCCCAGCCAGCTCCTTCTCTTCAGCTTCACAAGCAGGAGACAAGCCCAGGCAGGCCACCTCCAGCAGCTGCTGTGCTTCAGCCAGGCAGCTCAGGCTCAGGCACGTTCCAGTGGCTCTTCTCCCATGCCCAAGTCATGGATGCATCGAGTACTTCAGTTCTCAGGGCCATCAGCCTGGCAGCTCTCCTCAGCACTGAATTTCCTTTTTAAAGTTACATCAGTGTTATTCCCAGCGGGAATGGAGGAACAGATGTAGCCTGTGAAGTCTGCCTTTAATTCACCTGCTTCATTTCATTTGCTGCCCTGCCTCCCGATCGATGAGTCTGCACTGGCGGTCCTGGGAATACAGAGGGATTTTCATATCCAGGAGAATCCAATGCTGAGCTCTCAGGGGCTCGAGTGGGCTGTGGCACATCTCCCTTTGGGACGCTTCATTATGGGTTTCCCTTGCCCAGAAGCACTTGCACACACTCTCCAATCCATGGCAGCTGCACCACATTTCCTTGCAGGGCCCTATTGGCACAGGGCTGTGCCACATTGGCCCCTCTTAGTCAGGCTGCTGTGCAGCATTCCCTCCTGGAAGTGCTCTCCTTCCAGGTGTTCCTGGTTTTCAACCACATGGTTTTCTCTTCAGGGCCACACGCTGCTTTCTGGGGCTCTGGCCCCGTGGTGGCTCTGCTGTGCTACCTCAAACAGGATGCTGAGGCCAAATGTTACCTCGCAGGGGCCATTGTGGAGGCTCCCTTCTCAAGGCTGATGTTCCCTTCTCAAGGCTGATGCTCCCTTCTCAGGGGTGATGCTCCCTTCTCAAGGCTGATGCTCCCTTCTCAGGGCTGATGCTCCCTTCTCAGGGCTGATGCTCCCTTCTCAGGGCTGATGCTCCCTTCTCAAGGCTGATGCTCCCTTCTCAGGGCTGATGCTCCCTTCTCAAGGCTGATGTTCCCTTCTCAAGGGTGATGCTTCCTTCTCAGGCCTTCATGTCATCGCGTTACTTCCAGGGCGTCCCTTTGTCAGGGACAGCAGCACCGTGTCATCTCAAAGGTGCCTTCAGGGCTGCCTCAGACACTTGGGGCTATCAGAGAGCCCTGATGAAAGGCTTTCTGGCACTTGTGCTAAGCAGACTTCCACTGTCCTGCTTTCTTTGAGCTCATGTTAATTCCAGCAGTGCTGCTTGGATGCTTAATCAGCCAGTGTCAAAGCCCTGGGGGAGCCAGGAAGGCTGCCTTTGGCTGGTCGCACCTATTTTGTGACATAGCTGCTTTACCTTGCGTATTATAATCTGTATCAGATTGCTCTTTGCCTGCTAAAATGGACAATTAGGAGGCGGTTGTAATGCAAATTGCATGGTGGAATAAAAACCATGGGGAACAAAATCAGAAATAAGTACTTCTGTCAGCTTTTGTTACCGTGTGATGGGTCCTGCTCAGCTCCTGCTCACTGTGAAGCATCAGACAGGAGGGAACCTGGTGTGCCTTTGTGTTTTATAGGCAAGAGCTGTGGAGCTGCTCTGTATAGCACTGCCTGCAGGCACTCACAGGCCCTGATAATGTGTGTGTGTGCAAACCCAACAGACAGATTGCCGCCTACACTGGAAATTTGATGATTGCCTTGTTTTTCCAAGGCTCTGGTTTATATACTGCAGGCCAAACCCATGGGGTCATTTCCCGTCTTTCTGCACAGGGCTGAGATGCTGTGGGGAGGGAAGCAGAGAGATGCTGAAATTCCAATCTGCCACATAGTGTGCACTTAATCCTGATAGCCTTAGCGTGGTGGTGTCATTGGTGTCGTCGTGGCTGTTCTTGTCGTTGTCTTCCCATGTTTGGTGCTAAATGTTGTAAATGAAGAGAAATATCTAAATTTGTCAAGGAAATCTGAAGTTCCAGTGGAATTAAACACACAGGAGTCCTGCAAATGCAAATGGTAGAGGTATGTCTTCATTTACAGTGCCAAGTCGTATCGAGGTAAAGTGATCTGCTGCTGATATAGCTGCTTTTACTGCCTATCAGCTTTGCATTTCCCAGGGCCCCGGGTAACAAAGACTCAAACTGCATGTTTTCATAGCAAAAGCCATGTTTGGGACCTGAGGTGGAATATCCATACTTATAAAGCATTAGAGCTGGCAGCCAGGAGGCCAGTGTTCTATGAGCTAGCTGAGCTCATACACGACCTGAGATCCAGAGGGAGAATGATGCCTCTTCATATCCCATTCTAGAGAACAGCAAGGAACCAGGGTGAGATGTTCTGAAGCCAGATGGATGAGCTGAGTTCAAAGTCCTCCTAGAAGCTATGGCAACATAGCTTGTACGTCTACTCAGAAAAGCCTTTGCAACTACCATAAATGACTCTAAATGGCCTTATTTTCCTGCTAGCAGTGAAATAAACAGCTTCAATGGGAAGGAGTAAATCCATTCGATTGCACATGTTGCTGGGAATAACTCTCTTAGTTATTAGTAATAACCCAATGTATTACTAGCAGCATGGCCACCAAACCAGACAGCCTTATCTGCCAGAGAATCATTGTATTGCTCCTAACGTTTCCAATTACAACTGAGCAAGGGAAGGGCCTCAAGGGAAGAAGCAGGAGGCAACATGGGAACCCTGGGTTATAAACAATGTGTGTGTCAAATGAAATATATCAGGGCCATTATATCTTTTGAGGGAGACTTCTGGCAGGTAAAGCTGAGCTCCTTCTGTTCCTGACTTCCCTCTAAGCTAACACATGGTAGTTTTGTGTTAGGTTAGGAGATGATGGAGCTATTTGGTTGTTAGCTCACCTTCTGAAGGGAAGAGCTCTTCTGTGCCTTGTGTGTGTGAAGGGGTCAAGCCTGGGGCTCCAGTGCAGGATTTAGGTAAAAATACTCCATTGAAATCAATGGCAAAGACCTGACCCCTTTGCTGTGGCAGAGGTGTTCTCACATGGCAACACCCTGGGAACTTCTCGCTTGGAATAGATCAGATTCTACTCTCATTTATGCAATTAGAGATCCAGAGTAGCTCCATCTGAAACGACTGTTTTCATCCAATGCAAATGAGATCAAGATCTGGCCCAGGCTGTTTCTGTACACAATGGAAAGCGACTGAATTATGGAAAACAGGAAACAAATCAAATGTAAATCTAAATGGAAATACCACACTCTCTGTTACATCAGAATACATTGGAAGCAAGTCTGTTGATTCTGATGGAATTCATCTGGATTTACACCAGACGGTGGCTCAGCATTTGTCAGTTGGCTGCACACCGACATCAAAACGCAAACCATGCTCCCTCATCTGAATAGCTTTGAACAATTTCTTCCTTTTCCTTTACATTTAAGCAATTGCCTCTGCATCCTGATAGCTGATTAGCTTTTTCAAACAAATAAACCCCTGCAAACAGACAGCAACAAATGAGCCCTGCTGTCACTGGCATTTCCACAATCTGAAGGATGAATGTGAAGTACTGAGCTCGGGCTTGGAGTCACTTAAACTTGCTCCCTTTCCTCTGTGTTCACAATGTGCAGTGGTAGGATGGAGCTCACGGGAGGACAGCCCTTAGCAATGACTGTTCTGATTTCCCCAAAGCATGTCCAATTCATTGCCTCCCCAGCAGCAGCGGTCAGGGCCAGCTATTTCCTAGGATGCACAGGAGACCTTTCAGTAGATAAGCAAATTATTGTCATACTTCCACCCTTGCTGTGCTCAGCCAGATGGTCAGAACGGAGACGGAATGCTCCCAAATGGATCTAATAGAAAACAGTGGCACGCTCTGTTCCTGTAGGCAAGTTACTGCACTGCTCTGTGCCACCGTGCAGCAGTTTGACTGCCTGGATGAGTTCCTGGGTAAGAGCCCAGCCACGTCTGTCCCTTCCCTTGGACTGCAGTTACCCAGCTTCTTCCACAACTGTGTTCATCTTTGTCATTGGATAATTAATAAAGTGCCATTGGTTCTCTGTGGGGCCCTCAGGATGTTGTGGGCAGTATTTTCACAAATGGCCCCTGTCTATGGTTGCTTTAATGTGTAGATGTTCAGCCTGAGACATGCACAATCACCCTTCGATGGCCCGTTAGCAACAAAGCGCACATGGCTCTCAAGGAGCATCTGACTGCCCCAGCCACTACCTCTCAGCCTTTATGTCCCCATCTGTAAATTGTTATAATAAATACTTTCCTGATTTTATAAAGCTATTAAAATCTCTCTAATGAAACAGAGGTTTTCAAAGATTATTACTTGTGATGATTATGGCTTACCCTTGCTTGGGCTTGTTCCTGCAGGTCAGCTTAATTTGTGAGAGCTTTCACAATCCCTCACTGCAGACCCTGTGTGCAATGCAATGGTTGGAATCTTGTTCCTGCGTCTTGGTTACAGCATCACCTGGAATAAATGCCTGCAGCCAGGATGCACCTTACAGTGCTGGTGTTGATGCACAAACAAAAGCTCCAGCTTACTCCTTGCTCACAGCCTCTGTAACAATGCCATGGACCACAGGCTCATTTCACCCATGTTGGTGAAGCTGGCATGTGTGAACTGGAAGCAAAGAGAAAGCAGAAATGAGAAGTAACGGGGTCCTAGCGCAGCCACAGCTCTCTGCAGCAGTGCACCATACTGAGCCATGAGCAGAACTGGCCAGGGAAGGACACGGGACCTGAGGGAAGCAGCTGAAGTCAGTTTGCCAAGCTCCTTGGAGAGCCTCAGCAGCATCACTGCTCTTTACTCACTGCCTGCAAATGATCCTAGCGCACAAGCAAATAAAGCCTACATTGAATTGGGTGTATCAGAGCCACCAAACACACAGTTGAAAGAAAACCACAACTGCAGAGGCATTTTCTGCTCCAGCAATACAAGAAGATGAGGGACAGTTACTCGCTTTTACAGGAATAAAACTACTTAAAAGTGGGAATAATTGTAATTTACTGTTCCACCCGTGCAGCTACAGCCCTTAGCTATCAGTGCTGTGGATTGGACTGCACTGTGCAGAGCTTTGCTGAGGGACACTGCTTTCAGAAAGGCTTTCCCAGAGGTATGGCACTGCTTTATGTGAGTCTGGATGTGAGACCCTGGGCTTGATTCTCATCTGTCTTTTGGTGGGGATATGCCTGACTCACTGTAACGTGCGCGTAATGTGGCTTTAGGAGCTGATACATCCTTTAGAAGACTCTTACTAAGTTATTCTAACGAAGCCTGTCTATGTTGGGCTGATCCTATCCATTTCAACATGGAGACTCTTGAGAACACAGAGCTGGGTCTTATGTCAGAAATCAGCTCTGACCATGACAGCAATAGAACAGGTTAGCCTATAAGCCCAAAGTAAATTTGCAAACTCCATCTGTTTAAAAAGAAATGTATTAACAGATTCTATGAGTGATCTCCCAAAATGCCATTTGAATAGCTTTGACTGCATTTGTTTTATTCCTGGGAAGTTTCAGAGTACAAAAAGACTTTTATTTCCCTTCTTCATTTGCCAAGAATCTCTTTGAAACTTGTTTAGAACATAGACTGAGACTTGGACCAGATCTATAGCTCACATGCACCGATGTACCTCTATGGACTTCTCTAAAGAGATGCCAATATCAAGGACAAGAAAATGAAAGCAAGACACTGCTTAGGCATGAAGCTTTTTCACCAGGACAGTAGTTACCGCAGGAAATGCGCTATTTCCTAACAAACTGACTCTTCCAAAATGACAATCTTGCCTATTACAGTTACAATGAGTTTTTTAAATGCAAAGCCTTTGCCAAGAGCTCCGGATTGAGTGGGACAATGTGGAGGGATAGGAGAGACTCTGGATTATTTCAGTGCTGGAAAGCCAAATGCTGAGGATGCCACAAATAAGGCGCAGTTGCTTCTGAGCGGTAAAGAGATCGGATTCCTCAGGACCAAGCACTTACAGAGATGTTCAAAAGGGAGTCTGGACATAACGTTAGAAGGCAAGAGCATATGACAATGAAGAGGGTAAAAAGAACAATTCAGAGCTAAAGCCAGGGCTAGTTTAAGCTCTGACTATATCGGACCTGCCCACTTCTGGTTTCCTACAAGTTCCTCTGAAGCTTTTAGTACAGCAAAAGGATGCTGGAAGAGAAGAGCCTCCTGCTGTTAAGCCTCCCCCACCACTGGGGAGGTGGCTTTTTTGTAGTTTAATAGTAAGTTGTCAGTTTTCAAACCTGTCAGTGCAGTGCCTTTCTCCCACAGCGAGTAGCTCATTTCAGCAAGGACTTATTCCTGGTAGATATGAAAGAGAAAAGAGGTTCTTTTTTCTTTAAAGGAGAGAAAGAATACTCCTCCTGACAGGATCCCAGGGAAGGCATTGAGCTCTCAAATGCTGGGAGAATTCCCTGGAAATGTAGATTACGGTAATGCCAAGAGCTGCATGTGCTGGGAGATGACATAGAAGGACAAGGCTCTTGGTGAGACCTAGGGCCAAGCCATCAGGAATGTGTTCTAGAGACCACTGCAGGTACTTGAGGAAGGAACACGAGATCAGGGGATGCTTGGAAGTGTGTTCTTTCCCATTGGTGCTCCCTGGAGGTTCATGCTCTGCACAGCACCTCTCCTCCTTCCTATTGCTGTTGACTGAAATTGGTTTCTATTTTCCTTCACTTGGAACACGGTGAGAGGAGGGGAAGCAGCTCTACCGAGCAATTCCCAGCGTGCTTCCCTATCTGTCTGTCTGCTCCGTACAAATAGTTGCTTTTGTTAGGGATAAAGGCAGAAGATAATTCCTTTAAGTGGCAATTAAGCTCCAGGTGGCTGCAGAAGCCTGCAGCCCCTGCAGAGCCACAGCTTGGGCCACAAGCTTCCCGACCTCCCTAAACCAGGGGATGTTTTTCGTGCCTTTGTTTTGTGCGCGGTGGTGATTGCAGCCTCACTCCTCCAGGGGAGCCCAAAGTGTCTGCAGCAGCAGGGAAATGACAAACTCAGGATGCTCCATAAACTGCCTCTGCCCTCTTTCTGAAAGGCATCATCATCAAGCAGGGAACAAGCTTCCTCCCAGTCCTGATTTGACACCCCGTGTTTCACCTGCAGCCCCTCTGCTCTCCCAGCACTGAGCCCACTTCAATCTCCTTTCACCCCTGCTGTGCTGGCAAATGTTGGAAAGAGACTTTGGATCATGCTGGATGGAATCCTGCGGGCTGATGGAGCAACACTCACACTGAAGACTCCATGTGAGTCTCATCAACAGATGTCTGTGATCACTTTGGCTCATTAATTAATGAGGTTAATGAGGGCACCTGTATGAGCCATCTGATATGAAAGGGGACGTGTGGAGCCGTAGTGATTGCTCAAGATGACACAGCAAAGCACAGAATAGCAAGGTTTTATCTTCAGGCCTCCTCCAGGTCTGAAGCTCTGCACCCTTGGGAGCAAGTGGATGGACTCAGCCATGAGCTTGGCTCAGATTAGGTCTGGCACTGGGCTTGTGCATGGGGAGATAGAAGATGACAGCGTGCATTCAGGGTTGGAAATGCTCTCCACTACCTGAGAGGCTCAGGAACCTTAAGAGAACTTCAAAGCCTACTCACACCTCCATATGCAAAGAAACATGAGCTGCTGGGGAGGATCTCCCTTTCCCAGCCAGGCTCAGCATCAGTGGCATCAAAGAGTGGGATGTTACCGTTTCTACCTGGTTTTAATGATTTATCACCCCTGAATTATGCACCATTGGTGACAGTAATGCTCTCTGATTTGAACAGGAGGATGGAATTATGTCCCTCTCTGTTTGGTGTGCTAACAGTTCACGTTTTGTCTGGCACGGCTTACCTTGGCGAGGCAGTAGCTAGTGTTTCACCTCCTCTGTTTCCCTTTCCCCCTGCCTGCCACAACTGAAGTAATTTGATTTGGAGCTATACTTGAAGCAGAACTCACCTCAAATCAGATTTCAAATTCCTTGACCGGAGTCTGATCTCAGTGCTATCAATCTCCACCACTCTGAGCACAGTCACGGAACAGGAGGGATCAAGCAGGGAGAATGCATTTTGTGGGTCACTGCAGACACCTGCACGCAAAGGCACACACACATTTGGCTCCGTGTGCATGTCAGCATAGGGTAGAGTAAGTGAGAAAGTGCTTCCCACACGCTCCTGTGCCCCATGCCATGGCTTTAGGTCCCTGCAGTCCCTCACAGACATCATGGTTATGCAGAGAAACCCTCCTGTGGGACACTGGGTTCGATTCTCTACATACTGCATTGTTTGCCTTCTTTTATTCCCTTTCCCTTCCAGCTCATGGTTGGATGTTTTCTTTTCATGTGTGGAATCAGAAGTCTGTTTGAACAGCAACTATCCAATCCAAATGAAAGGAGATGTTGCTTTAGGAAGATCCAATGGAAGACTGAACAGAACTGATACTAAATCATGAATTACCTGGATTTTTTTTGCATCTCTTTTCCTTCTCTTTAGTTTTTCTTGCCTTTTCCCCCCCTTTCCTGTCTATTTTCCTAACCTTAATTAAAATGTGCTGGGCACCAAACTGCAATGAAGGGCTGGACTCATTCTTTTTGTTTATGGCAAAACCCAAGCGGAACAGAACTCTAAATGGGCTCTGGTTGAGTCCCATCTCCCTCCATAAAGACTGTAATAAATATCAGCCACATTGATTTTCCTTCCCCATGAACCCTTTGCTATTTGTTCTGGTCTAAGCACACTGTGTTTTCCTCTGAGGTTTCTTTTCTTTAACTGTCCTATTATCTGTTGTTGTTGTTAATCTGTGCTGAGTGTGTAATTGAGAACCTAAGAGGGAGGTTAAGAGAAAACCCCCCTGAGAGGACATTTGACCTACATGAGGAAAGAGAAAAAACAACCCAAGCCATTGAGGCCAACTGCTGCTTTACCTGATGGAGCCGTTTCCTTTATCAAGGGCTCTCATCCACCCCAGGCTTAGCTCTCCTGCTGTAATTAGTTCCAGGTATGTGTTTTTAACCTCCACTTGATGTTTGCATTGATTTGTTTGCCTTGGGGGGGATATTTGCCAGTTGATTCCCCAGGGTTGATTTTCCCATTACCTGCAGTTGGCTGCTGAACTGGCGTTCCAGTCAGAGATGGTGTAGGCAGAGGCAGGATGTGGCCCCTTTTCCCATCTGCATGCTGCCATTTAACCTGGCCCAAGTGATGCAGTGTGCTGGGGGGATGCAGATACCCCAAAGCACAGATGACAGCTGCTTCATTTCCCTTGGGTTTGCCAGGGAATGAGCCCTGGAAGCCTCCTGGGATCCTGGCTGGGGAACCTGACACTGCTCAGCACCATCCCTCTGATCCAAGCAGTCTGTGTCCTGAGCACTTGAGCTTCCCGTCTCCCCTGTTCGGCTGCTGCCTCGGGGATGTATTGTAAATACATGGAATCCATTATTGCCTGCTCACTGTACCAGTTCCCAAATCTCAGCAGATAAAGAGTTCTTAGTGTTTTCTTAATGTCTCTTTGTAGCTTATTAGAGGCCTAGGAGGCATGAGGGAGAAATGAGAATGTGACTCAGAAATCCCTGCTCTGAGTCACGTGCTTCCTTTGCAATCTCTTTTGTAACCACACTATTAAAAGTGAATTATCTGAGCCAAGTGGCAAAACTGAAGCTCATTTGAAGGGGGAGGGAAGTAACACTTCCCTCTGGTGGCTCCGGAAGCGAGCAGCTTGGCTCTGCCAGTCTCATCTGCCCCTCTCTGCCCATACCGGCATTTCTGCTGTTGGTGCAGTTGTGTCGCGGTTGGCATGAGTTTCCCTCCAGACCTGATGGACGAGTGTCCCTCTTGGCTGCAGCATGGGGATGTCTTCGTGCTCTTGACGTGAAGCTGGACAGGAAGAGGTGAGGGAGGTGCACATGTGAGCGAGCTCTGCTCTGCCTGAAGAATCCATCGATGGAGAAGACACGAGATGTCAGCTCTACTTGCTGTCACGTTTCCATGGTATCTCCATCACGCCTGTTTCCAGGGATGTCTAATAAACTAGAGCAAATTTGGATGAGGGATTATCCGGTGTTAAATGGTGCTACTGAGCCAAGCCTCCCGCTCCATTCGTTACCAAGGATTTCTATGTTCTCCCTGGGACGCCAAAGCAAGGCAAGGGGAGGAGGTGGCTGCTGGCGTGTCTGTGCCTGTGTGAAGCAGCTGGGGCTCCTCCAGGTCCTGACTTGTCTCTGGGTGAAGGTCAGGTCCTGTTTCTGTTGCAATTTCATATCTCTCCCTAGGGGTTGGATCAAACCTTTAAGGAATCAGACTCTGCTTCAGTTCATACAAGGGAGCTTAACCTCTCAAAAATTCCCCTTTGATCCCTCCTATTCTGTTCAGGAATTCAGTGTATCTATTCACTTTTCACAGGGTGGATGTATCCATGTACAAAACCTTGCTGCTGAAGGTTTTATAGAAGTAATATTGACCTTCCCATAGAAGCTGAAGAGAATGGAACACCCTGCTTCTCTGTAAAACTAAACTAAAATTGCACTTGACGAGCTCTATAAAATGCTTATAGATTTTTTATTTTCTCCTGCTTTGGCCCAAACATCTTTCTTTCCCCTCAAAGGCCACAGATAGAATATTCACAGCGAAGGAAGAAAACACTTGTTTGAAAGATACTCGTGCCAGCAAATCACTGCAAATTCGGAAGCTCCCAGATGCATCTAAAGAAATAATAGCAGAACTTTGGCTGCACTTACAAAAAAATACATTGGATTTATGGGCTTGTTTCAGGTATAAAAGGGATCGAAGTTTGGCTTGCTGAGTGTTTACAAGCTTTCTATGGTTTACAATGGAAGCAGTACCTGTGCAGTCTTGTGGGAAGTAAATCCAGGTCGCACCCACTCCAAACCAGGTCAAGCCCTGTTTCTCTTGGCAAGCCTGTGGCTGCTGCAGTCGTGCCCTGCTGTGGCCACAGGCTCATGGATCCTCCTGGAGGTGGTGACATCAGTCCTCCTGGTCACATTCTTCCTCAGGTGAAAATGTCTCTGTGCACTGGGAGAAAAGCAATGGTTTGGGGTCAGGTTGGGCCTGGAGGGATACCAGGTCTACCTTCACACGGTGTTGGCTGGATGTGGTCTGCCCTGTTTCTGAGCTGGTGCCTGGAGGGATCCCATAGCTTCTCGTGCTTACTTTTAGAAGGTGCAGGAAAATGCCAATTCTTCCTAAAAGCAGCTCAAATCTTCTGTTGCAGCTGCTCATTGTCTCCTGTGGCTCACATCTTGACAAGAGCTCATCACTTATCAGCATCCCTTGCCCTAAAACCTGCAAACCATCCATCAAGCCTCTTGCCTCCCTAGAGTAGGAACATCAGCAACCAGAGAATGTCTTAAAACAAGAACTGGATCTTTATTTGCTTTGTGGCTCTCAGCTTTGTGTTTTCCAGGTTTTCTGCCACGGAGAGAGTGTAGAAATGCTCCCCTCAGTTTCATTAAAGAAAGCTGAGATAATCTGTGTCACAGGAGGCTGAGCACCGCAAAAGGTTTCCAAAGAATTTAAAGAGCTACCACCTAATACACTGTGGCCACCAGCAACCTGTTGTCTGAGATAGCCTGAACCAACTGATGATTACAATGCACTTAAATATCCGCTAATTAAAAATGTATAAACTCTTACTGAGCATAAGCTTCATAAAGGACGTGATCCCTCTTCCCTCAGAAGCCTCTTTCTTCCCACGGAGTCTTTTATTTCCTTATCAGCTAAGTCTTCTGTTTCTGTCTTTTCTCAGCCCCTGATGGCTTTGCTCGGTTCATCCTCTGTCATTTGTGGCTGGATCTGGAAGCATTTCTCAGGCTGTTTGACTCATCCATCATTTAGATAATCAGAAGAGAAAAAAAAAACCACCCCAGTTTCCAGCTATGAACATCCATAAAAGGCACCGAGGAAAAAAATCCTCACCTTGAACTTCCCTTCCTGCTTTTCTTTCCATTTAATCTGAGAATCTGACTTGACAGCCTTTGCTCTGGCAAAAGTCCCACTGAAGTTATTAAGGGCAAGAGCTTGTCAGGATTAAGAGGAAGGACTTGAAATATCTGTGGCTGATAGCAATATTCCCAGTTCTATTAGGCTGGATAAGTATTCGCAAAGGACATTAACCCTGGTGCCTCGAGCCAGCTGCTGACTGCCCCGGGGGGGAAAGGAGATGATGTTTCCAATGGGGACACCACTCTATAGCTGCCTGTAATAAGGTTTTGCTTCCTTTCCCTTGTGGAGCTAAACTCAGCCCACTTCTTAAAGTATCCATGTGACCTCCAGAAACAGAGTGCTGTCAGACATGGATGGGCAGTGAGGAGCCTAAATGGGAATTAAGGCTTGAAAGTTGAGCCTTGGCATGCTGGCGTCCATCACAGCAACGCCAGTGCAGCCCAGTAAGGCAGTTACTGCCTGCACTGCTGCTTTGAGGGCTGGAGATGGAAAGGCCACCAAAACTGCACTGCAGTCAGTGGGTGCAGATGGCTGGGAACTGGAGCCTGCAGAAGCACCGCAGTCAGAGATGGCTGCAAGGTGCAGTAATGTTTGCCATCTTCCAGCATCTCAGGATCCCTTTCCTACTGCTCTGAGCTTCTGCTGCTCCTCTGCTCCCATTTCTCAGGGAATGACCATTACCACCGGTCACACACTTCACTTGGCCCATTTGCAGGGCACAGGGACAAAGGTGAGTGGGCCAGAAAGGAGATATCAGGACAGAGCCTGTTAATAAAGCTTTCCTTACATCTTTTTATGCTTTTTGAGCCTGCAATACTGGACAGATTCAGGGATCCCCCACGTGCCCAGTGGGGCGCAATGGAGGATGCTTTACACCTACCTGCTTCAGGGCAGGCAGGCAGCAACCTGTGCTCTGTGCACTGAATCCAAGCGCTGCTCCCGCTTGTGCCACCTCCTCTGCAGCAGTTCCTGCCCTGCCACACATGGCATCTCCATGCACATGTAACTCGCCATCCCTGTCGTCAGGGGGAGGCCACATTAATGTGGATGCTGCACACCAAATAAACACGGAAACAAACTGAAACCCAAAATAGCGTTTCAGAGGCTGTGTTCCATTCCCACCACCCACCACCATTTATAACTAATTGGGGCTTTGTTAGATTCTCTCACCCAGTGACAGATAAATACTAAACTCCACTGGTTAACAATAATCACCCTAATTATGCCAAGATGACATTTACAATACAGGCAATTGCTAATCCATTACCTCACTCTGCTGAATACTCGAACACTCAAATTAAAAGTTATTCACCCACAAAGAACAATGTTTTAGTAGCTGATACAGCTTAGTAAAGGAATTTATTAAGGTAATTTGCAGTTTTGCCATAAATAAAACATTCTCGAGTCCCCCCCCTTTCCCTAAAATAATCTCTTGTGCTAAATGGGGCTTTTTTTCCTCTCTTGTACTGCAGTTAAAAGAATAATCATTGAAACTGTTGGAGTTCCTTATTTAAATTTGCTTACCTTCAAGACAACAGAGCGCTGCTCTTCCACCCCTTCGGGCTCTTTTTGGAGTGCTGGGGTGATACTTGTGGTTTGGGATGTGTAGGAGGTCACTGCAGTAAAACCTTTGTCAACGTGGGGTTTCGATGAAACCCAATGAAGGCTCTGAATGCATCAGGGTGCTGTGAGCAGTGTGGAGATGTGATCGATGGGTGCAGTGTGATAAACCAGACGGGACTGGCAGGACTCTTTTCTCCTCATCAGAAAGATGCTGAGGAAGAAGCAAAAGGGCTCTGAGCCTCCTTAAGTACAGGGTAAATGCTGAGGCTGCTGCTAAAGCGATGCCTCAAGCCAAAGCCAAGTGAGAACCCAAATGGAGCTGCCTGTGTGTCCCAGCCCATGGAGAGCAGCAGTGGCAAAGGGAGAAAGGAGATT
This sequence comes from Forpus xanthops, assembly GCA_032466535.1. NCBI lineage: Eukaryota > Metazoa > Chordata > Aves > Psittaciformes > Psittacidae > Forpus > Forpus xanthops. The sequence continues at coordinate 72,644 of JASSUY010032278.1, forward strand.
TATTCCAAAACCTGGAGGCCTTTTCCTTTCAGTGATGTCTTTCCTGACCCTTCTCCCAGCATTAAAATATTCAGAAGATGGGAAAATATTCCTCAGTTTCATTATCTAGGAAGGGAGCGATCTCACTGGCAAACACTAACAGAGGGAGGAAAGGGTTAAACAGACCCAAGAGAAATCAAGGCTGGGTTTCATTGCCCCCCCTTGCACCTGGTGCTGGCAAAGCCTCTGCCAGCAGCAGATCCAGCTGAAGGATGGAGCAAAAAGGGAATTGTTGGGGTTTGGTTTTTACGGTTATCACAGCAGCTATGGCCAAAGCTATCTGCAATAAAGCAATGAGCCACAGCAAGCCAAGAGGCCCTGCTAGCGCATTCCCTCTCCACGCTGGCCACCTGCAGCAGCAAAGCCAGCATCCCTATGGGGACCACCATCAACCAAGCTGCACACAGGCTCTCCATGGAGCCAGCAGCCTGTGGGGGAATCTGGGAACTGAGGGCAGCAGGCACCAGGCTGCTGAGTGCCTGCTCAGGATATGGCCATGGGACCCGGGAGCTGCTGTACATCTGTGTCTCCTGCCCAGGCACTTCATCCCAGGGTAAAAACCATGGGAGTCGTTTCTCTGGGATGTTAAAGCCTTGGCAGCAGGGCTGGAGCAGATGCCCAGGGACCTGCTCAGACAGCCCCATGCACGTGCGGCTGAGCTCTCCAGCAGACATCAGCGTCTCTCCATCCTCAGACGTGTTGCATTCACTCTGTTTATGCAGGTTGCCATTGTGGTGAATGAGCTGTGACTCCACATTGTTCTGCCCCAGCCATGCACGTCACACTATATGTGACCATCTTTATGATCAGCATCTGGGCTAGGAGAGCAGGCCCTGCTTTGTTCTGCACTACTCCACAGTGATTCTGCCCCTGGCTGAAGCAAGGGAACGTGCTGGAGCAAGGAAAAGCCCTGGCACTCTGCTTTTTGGACCAAAAGCTCTTACAGCATTTGGGAAGAGCACAGAAATGGTGCACTGCAGCCATGCACCCCACATGCTTTGCATAGAGCCACTCTGGTTCAGTCCCCCCCCGCACGACGCTCTCCCAAGGGTAGCTCGGATGCTTCCATCCAATGGAGACAGGTCACAGGGAGGCAGCTCTCATCCACAGGGATCTTCAAGCGCTGTAATCACCACCACTCCTCCTTCTCCCCCAGCTCAATTAAGAGACAATGCTTTCCTGCTTACCTGCTCTGCCTCATGCTTCTGCAGAGTTTCTCCTGCTCCTCCTTCTGTGGTTGAATGCTAATGCACCGGGCTCCACTCCAGCCTCGTGCAGACATCCAGAGCAGGGATGAGGCAACTTCCAGAGCTGCTCCTGGGAGATGAGCAAAGGCAGAGGAAAGCTGAGGGAGGAAAAGGTGTGCCACGACGGATAAAGCTCAGTGCACACTGAGCCTCATGTGGGGGTGCTTCTATTTGGAGATAAAGCAGGGTTAATTTGAATGAACTTTATTCCTTCCCAAGGAGGGTAAGCGAAGCCTGATTAAAGCCACTTTAATTCTGAATAAGAGAGTTTGCCAGGGGAGTTAATGGGCAGTCACAGGCGGAGAACAAAGGTGGGTTGTGCTCGTCACAGCAGTGTTCGAGCCTCAGCACAGAACTTCTTATGATCCGAAAACTGTATTTCATGTCCACACATAAACTGACAACCCCGGTTTCTATATGCAATATCCGCCTCTTTACTTGATCCCGTTCAAGGCCACGCAGGGCTGTAAGTACAAGTGTGGAGGCAGTAACAGATCAGAGGACAGTAATTCCTAGCTGTGCCTTGGAGGGATGCAGTACCACCACCATCCCACCCAGCTCTGGCCCATGTCATCCTGCAGCTACCAAAGTCATACCTTAAGTAAGTGCTTAAAGCACTCACGCCACTTGTGACTACAGTCCCACTTCTCATTGTAATTCCTCACCCGTTTTCCTCTTTCTTTTCTCCTGCTTGTTGCCATTAACCTGGTTTTTCTTTCCCCCCTACCAAATCCCTGCCCGGTTGAAGCCAGTGCCTCTGGCTCAGCCGTTTCTCTTCCGATGGAAAGCTCAGCCAGCATTCCAGCTCTGCTGCCATCTCCCTCCCTGTGGAAGATGCCCAGGTTAGACCATCAGATCTGAACCCAGAGCTTCAGCACTGGAGATGAAGGCACGACTCTTCTCTACACCAACTGGAGCAGAGGAAGGCAATGTGATGCTGGAGAGGATTAAAGCACTTGTCCTAGAGCCCACCGTCTACTCCTAAAGAAAGCAGAACGCTCTGCCAGCCTGGAATACTGATTTTCTCTGATCAAAAGCCTCAATTTTGGTGGTGAGAAGCACCAACAGCTCTGTGTGTTGGGCCCTCACTTAACCTTTGACATTAGCAATGCAGAAATCTCAGTCCCACCAAAGCAAGGAACTGTAATTGCATCTCCACTGACAGATGCTGGTTGTTGAACTGAGAGGTGCGACAAGGGATTCCTTGCTCCCTGTTCTTAAAGGCACAGCAAGATGCAGCTCCCTCGTTCCTCACCCACTGCAATTATTGTCTCTCTCCTCACCCTGAGCTGCATCTTCTGTGCCAAGCTTCCGCTTTGTGGAGCGGTGCCTGGTCCTTGTACCGAGAAGGGACAGAGAATAAAGAACGAAAGAAAGAGGGAGGGAGAGGAGGAGGGAGGAAGGAGTTCCGTTAAAACCCAACAGTTTCTCTTCCTCTCATTTTTGGTTGCCCAAAGTCTTCCCAACTTCACGCAAAGGCATATTGGAAAAAAACCCCAGTAAATTCACCAGCACGCACTTATTACTTAGCAGACAAATTACATTTCTTGCGAAATGTTCCAAAATGCATTCATTTTCCGAGGACATTACTTCCATAATACCGTGTGGAACATTAAATGAGAATTTCCCTGACTTGGCTCCGGAGCACATTTTTATATTTCATAGCCTGACACAGAGCCCAGGGTAACTAATGAAAATCTTCTCCAAAAGTGACAATCTTGTCTAGCAGCCTCGCCTGCTGAAGAGATTGCAACATAAAACAGATGAGTGCCCTGCTTGACAGCTAATTGTGTCGGGCTTAATTACAACAAGCAGGATTTAATCGGCTGTGCAGTGCAGTTCTTTAGGCTGGGGGAACCATCTGGAATGTACCTTGCTCCGAGGCTGATGGAGGGGTGGGAATCACTGCCTTTCAAAGGGGAGCGCCCAGGCACGGATTGGAATGCGGCAGTAGCTCCTTCCTTGGTGGATTTCATTGGAGCTCTTTGATGAATCGGAGAGGTACGTTATGCATACGAGCACGCTGCTGCCTCGTGAAGACAAGGCTTTGGAAACCTGCCCGGGCTCAGTCTGAGGAGCTGCATTCCCCATCCATGGCCCTGTGCTGCGGCCAGAGCTCACCATGGAACCATCGAGTTTCACATCTTGAGTCACTCTCTCGGTTCTTTGCCTCCCTTGTCCCTGCCCATGGGCAGCCCCAGCGTGGGACAGCGCTGCTGCAGCCAAGGGAAGTGCTGCAAAGCCACGGTCCTCAGGGACCCCTTGGTGTCATCGGCCTGTCCTGCTTTGCAGCCTGGCACGAGGGTCCTGCACACCAGAGGACCAAGAGCTGGAGAGCTCTGTTTATACTGACATGGAAACCTTCACAGGGGAAGTGCCCTAAGTCAGGGATGCCCGGGATGTCAGTAGGAGAGGAGGGACATGAGGGAAGAATGAGCTCTTTGCATTGGTACATATGCTCCTTCCAGGCTGAACATCAACACCCAGGGAATACAAGCTGGGGAATACTCCAGCACTGACCCTGGTGAGGTTGACACCACCTCCTGCTGAACTCTGGAGGAAAAAGGCTATCGATAACAGCTCCCTGAGAACCGCAGGCTAAGGCAGTCCTTCCTTCTCTCCCTCTGAAGAGACTGAATACACGGCTATTAAAAGAGTCCTCTCTCACTTCAGAACAAGGAAGAATGAAACATGCATTTCAAAGCCTCAGAAACAACAACAAAAGGCTCTTGCTAACGCAGGAATGCTTTGGTGCCATGCCTGGAAAGAGCTGTGCCCATAGCCTGGTCCCTGCAGGCTGGAGCAAGGCTGCTCCTGTCCCTGGAGCCGGGCAGCCCAAGCAGCACTGCCTCAGAGCACGGAACAGGCAGTGCCCGGCTCCAGATCACCCTCACTCCCACACGGTGCTGTGGTGTAATGGGGATTTGGCCTCATCTGCCCCAGGCTGTGCCAGGCAAAGAATAACGGCAAACTTCTGGGACAGTCACTCCACATCCGATGTGTGCGGGCATGCTCCTCACTCCTCACTCCACATCCGATGTGTGCGGGCATGCTCCTCACTCCACATCCGATGTGTGCGGGCATGCTCCTCACTCCACATCCGATGTGTGCGGACATGCTCCTCACTCCTCACTCCACATCCGAGGTGTGCGGGCATGCTCCTCACTCCACATCTGAGGTGTGCGGGCATGCTCCTCACTCCACATCCGAGGAGTGCGGGCATGCTCCTCACCCCAGGGTGTTTAATGCAGCAGTCTTTGCTGCTGGGTAGCAGCAGTCCCTGCAAGGGGACCGAGTCCCCACTGTCCACCCACTGCTGTGTTCATCTTCCAAGGGCTGGCTGAGCCCCAGCAGGGAATGTCGGGATCCAACACCCCTCAGCAGCAGCACAGCCCTCACCCTCTCCCCAGGCCCCTGTGTTTAACCCCCTCACCTCTCCATGGCTCAGCATCACTTCCTGGGCCCTTCCCTCTGCGGCTGCTGATGCGTGTCTGGTTCTATTCCTGGTCACAGGGCTCTAATCTGCTTCCCAGCCTCAGCTGCTTTTGCCTTGGCTCCATGGCAAACATCCTTCACCTCACGCAGAGTTTTTCTTGGTGTAATTGACTTGAGTTTTTTTCCTTTTTCCCTGTTCTCTGTCTGTTTTACCCAGCCTTCCACAGTTTGATCTCCGAGAGGCTGCTGTGAGCTCCCTGCTGGGCTGACATTGATCCCACACCACTCACCTCCTCCTGTGCAATGGAGTCACGGATGATCACAGTGCCGTGTCAGAGCTGTGCCTGCCTCCCTGCCCCATGCTGGATTCTGACCAGGCAGCACTGTCAGGGCATGGCCCCTCTGCACCGAGCAGGAGAGACTCCACAGCACCTTGTACATTGTAAGGGATTTTGGGGATCTGCAGGACAGTCTAGGTGAACCCCAGTGCTAAATCCACTCAAAGCCATGCAGGCTGATGAGCAATGATGTAATAGGATGGATCCATGTCCATGGAAGAAGTGGAGCTTCTTTGAAGGGTCAATGTGAAGGGTGGAAGAGTCACCTGAGCCCAGCAGCCTTGTTTGGTGCTCCAAGTGACCACCAAACGCAAAGCCCAGGGCTTTGGGCTCATGTGCAGACTCACAGCAGATCCAGGTGGGCTTCAGGCTGGCTTTTATGCCTGGGATACTTGAGAGAGTGCTTAGGAAGCTGGAGGGAGCATGGCAGTGAGCCTGGGAGGGCACACAGCCTCCTGTCCTCACCTCACACCCACCCGAGGACGTCTGCTGTGGGTTCACCTGCAAGGAAAGTGGGAGCAAGATGCAGTCCAGGCTCCGCGTTGGCCTTACACCGGGTGCATGGAAGCAGAGCTGCTCTGGGTCTGCTGCTGTGACTGTCCCCACTGCCCGGTACAGGGATCTGAAGCACACTGTGTGGTGCGCGTGTGCACCAACATCTTCAGAGCCCATCTGTGAGCAAGCAGCACAACCCCTGGTTGCAACAGCCCAACAGCACCTGCAACACTTGGGTTCATTCCCGGACTTCTCCCATGACCTTGGGCAATCACCCGACCTTCTATTTCCCTGCCCCTTTGTTCGAATGAGACCATCTGCAGGAAAAAGCCCTGAGATCTCCAGAGAAGCAGCTCCTGCATCCACACAAAACCTTCCTTCTGTTGCTTCCCCCTCTCTCCTCTGTAATTTCCAAGCCCATAATCATTAGCCATCCCCCAACGAGCCCCCCCCCCCCAGCAATTGGTCTCCCTTATGCCCATTTTACAACTGCAAAACCCAAGAAGCAAGGTCAGCCACTGGCAGAGGCAGGAACAGTGTAAGAACAGCATAGGAACTGCTCATTTTCCATACCAGCATCCCTGCTTTTGACCACTATACCTTCCTCCAGTAGAAAAACATATCAGGGGAAGCCAGACTACAAGCACTGTCCACAGTGCTAATCTTCAGAGGACCATATTAGTGCAATTTGATGTCAAGAAGCCTTATCTACCATGAAGCAAGGAGTAAGATTAAAGGACTGGAGTTACAAGTGCCTTTTTGTTTGCACTAACTGGCTGAGTGTCTGTCTGGAAAACAGAGGCTTTCCATCTAAATTGCTGTCACGTTTGCCATGCAGGAGTAGATTGGTCTCAGCACCCTTATTAAAAGGACTACAAGCCTTCCACAGCAGTGCTTGAAACTCTGCAGCTCCCAGGAACAGGGTTGCAAAGTGGATGCTGAACACCAGACACCGGTCAGGGTAAATCTGAAGCAGCTTTCCCAGCATCAGTGGAGTGAGTTCTGCATTGACATTGGAATCCTGCTCTGGGGACCTACCTGTGTTCCCTGCCCTCTGCACCAGCTCAGCTGCAGAATGTGCTCTGCTCATCCAAACTGGTGGAGCCACCGTGGACCGGGATACAGCTGCATAGGTTTGCACTGGGTGACACACTGATAATGCACACCGGTGTGAAGGACAGGCAGAGTATAGCCCTTCAAACTGCCCTGGTTTAAAGGTGAGGTTACTCCAGAGCATCCCGGAAATGGCTGGAGAGAAAAAAGAAGGAAGGTGGAAAAAGACAAATAAAAAGGAAGAGAGAGAACGGGGTAGGAGAAATGTGAAGAAGAAAGGCAGGAGGAGCATGGGGCAGGGTGTTATCAAAGGCTTGCACTGTACGCTTAATGATGCTCTAATCCCATAATGACATGGAGGCGCACGAACATGAATATGGAAGGCAGGTACAGCCAGGATCAAACACGCTCGTGTTTTTTGTGTTTTCACCTGAAATGCATCCAGAACACGCTCTCAGATGGTGTTTGCTGCACTTGTCTCCTGCTGCCGCTACTCTGCCTGGCAGCTACACAAGACACTGCTCCAGCAGCAGGGTGAGGGAGGGAAAAGGGACTGCGAACTTCCTTGGGAAAGAGGATAATAACCATAACAGAGATGAGCATCCTCCCGAGCCCGCCCGGCTTCACCACTAGCAACAGCAGCCCCGTAGATGGCAGTGGCAAGTCAAATCCAGGCAACTCAGCCCTGCCTCCATGGCAGCCTGCAGGTCCCAGCAGAGCCAGCCCTGGGATGCTGACACCGCCACCAACCTCCACCCGGCCCATACCCGTTTCTCTCCTTGCTTCAAGGGAAATGCTTCCTTTCCCATCCCTCTTCCACCTGGGGCTCGCTTCAGAGGGGAGCAGAGGCTGTCCACAGCCCTGGGAGGTGCAAGAGGGCAATGGAAGAGGGGGACTTGGACTGTGGTAAGTGGGAACATGGAGACATGAAGTAATACTGGGGGAGCAGGGAGGAGCAAAGCGAGGAAGGAGAGGAGCAGACGGAGGAGGATGTGTCCTGGCAGGGCAAGAGGAGCACACCTTCTCCTTGGCACTCCTGCAAGCTCCAGGGTGCACCCCAGGCCGATGGGAGCAGTGTGGGTGACAATCTGCTTATTGCCCTGTGTTTATCCTCATGGTGTCATGAGAGCGCAGGGGGCTTCCTAAGAGCAGGAAAACGGAGCCCTTGCCTTTAAAGCACTTTGCAACTCAGCAAGGAGAGTGATTAATATGAGCTGGTGCTTTGGAGGGCAGCAGGGAGACAAAGTGCAGGAGGGGGATTTACATCACCAAGGCATGGAAATAGGAGGTAAGCACAGGGAACTCAGTGGGGCAGGAACTACAAATCCTGACTTCCTGGATGTTGCACTGCAGTATCCTTTGTTATCTGCTCTTTGCTCTCATTTCCAGCCGGAAAAAGAAATCCCCCAGTAACTCCCACAAGCTCAGTGGGAAGGGCAGAAATCCGAATTCTCTTCCTTGAGTTGAAGCTCAGAGCTCACCAAGACTCCACAACGCCAAAGAGGCAATTCCTCTGTGTCCTGAAGGCACTGCCAGGCACATGGCACTCAGGAGTGCCCTCACTTCCATAACCAGGGGAGTATTTGATATCCAGCTGCTTGCAAGGGAAGCACGGACAATCAGAGCCCTCCCTACCCTTCGGTACCGTTTGTGGGGTCAGTGTTTCCACACTGAGTGCCACAGCTTCTTCTGAGGTTGCTTGGACAAGAGTGACACAGTGGCTTCCTTGCAAAGCCAATGAAGCAGGAGAGGTAAACTCCTGCCTGATTTTAATCTGATCAATTACCTTGATGGGCTCCCTGTGAAGAGGAGGTGGCCTCCGAGTGGGCATGTCAAGATTCCTCCCGTTCCCATCTATGGTACCAGGACGTTTGCTCTTGTCCTACAGCTTGGCCCTGTCCTCACCGAGCAGCTCTCCGACCTTCAGGTGTGTTCTGCATACACAACACCCCAGGTTTAAATGAGGTAAATGATTAAGAATGTAAAATGTGAGCTGATTCCAGGCTGCCAGAGCTGGGAAGGGAGCAAGGAGATATTAACATTAATCCATCACCCGCTACTTCATTGTCAAAGTTGAGCAAAATTGCTCCAGTGAGTGCTGCTATGAGAGACCAGTGAAGAGCTGAGGAACCCTGACCACTGATGGCAGCCTGAGCACCTCTGCTCCCAGCATGGATGCAGTAGCTGAAGGTGGCTCCTCCACCCTTTTATTCCCTTGGCCTCCCCACTCTTTTTTGTCATCTCCTTCTCTCTCGTGCTCTTCCCTCTTGCCGATGAGCGATGGATCTGTCATCTTCACGTTTCCAGGGTAACAAGAAGAAGTTTCCCTCCAGCCCAGAGGTAAAGCAAACCCATTCTGCTGGAAAATTCAAAGCGAGGATTAACATTTATAAAGCAGCACACGACCCAGTGCAGCATCTCCCGTTCCTCCAGTTCAGCCCCATTGCTGTGTAAAGCGGCAGAGCCGGGGCCACCTGCACAGGGTTATTCTGTGGGTCCCCACACACAGCCCAGAGGCTGTGCTCGCCTGCAGTGGACACAACTGCGTTGGATTCTGTCCTAAGGTGGCAGCATTGAAGAGGAGGGGCAACACGAAGAATAAACAGAACAACTTCCACCCAAGTGAGGCTTCAGTACTCCTTAAGCAGGACGTGGTGTGGGTTGATCAGCTGCCCAAGAGCCCCATACAGCAAAGCTAATGATCTCCTAGGCACCAACTGCAGATACAGTCATCTGGAGAAAACGGCTTCACAAGACTTAAAGGGTTACAATTTATGCACTTCATATTTCAGGCCACCAAACAGATTTCTTCCTGAATGAAACCTCTGGGAATTAAGTACCTGAGCTCCTCGGGAACCGATTCCAAGGCGTCCCAGACTTTAAGCACCACAATTTCTCAGGCACTTTTGTTAAGCCTCCCAGCAAAGCGCACTCCCTGCCTGTGAAGGGTTTACATCCCAGCGATAAGACAAGAGCCAATAGCTTGATGCCAACAGATGGAAGCAATAAGCAAGTACAGTGACTGTAACAGAAATAATAAACAACCACACGTAGAACATTTTCTTCTACGTTAGCCAAGGAAAGTCCATTAATTCTCATCTGGAAATCCCTGTAACATTTGCAGTGAGGCTCTGCCATGGCTGCGCATGCTGCTGCCCACAGCACACATTTGCCTTGGTAACGTGTGCCATCACCCCCTGAATTGTGCTGTTTTCTCCTACCTCATTGCCACGATGCCCAGGGAAGCAGGACACACCGAGTAGTGATGGCTGAGCCAGATGTGCCTGGTTAGGATGGGAGGGAAGGAGCCTTGCACCTTGTAGAGGGTCCTTCTCACCCTGTGGACCAAGCTGGTGAGACACAGCAGTGAGATGTTGTATTTATAACACCAGGAGTTATGCATGAGGCAATCCTGAAGCATCATTACTACTAAATGTTTAATTAATAGCTTCTGAATGTATTGATAAGCTCATTAAAATGATGCACGAGCACATGAATATTCCAGAGCAGGCAGGGGACAAAAAGCTGTTGCTGGAAAGTGTTAACAAGGTGATTACACCATTTACACGTGGAGTCTGCAAGTGCTCAACTCACTCCTGGTAGAGGAGCAGTTTACAGCCCACCAGGACCGAGCCAGCTCATTGCATCCTCCTCTTTGCAAAGCTCTCACTGTTCCTCTTTAATGCAAACAAATGGATGACATTTTCCAGTTAACAGGAACATCCAGCAGCATCAACCAAAGCAAAGGACTTAATTGCTTTAAGAAGCTTTAACTGCATTTCCATGCATTGGAATTACTGCCTCTGGAAAAACAAACATTAAAGGCCTCCAGCAACATAAGCAAGATACCCCAAGGGTCAATTCCAGCAAGTGCTGGTGTGGAGCAGAGAAACAAAACCAAGCACTGGGTGATTTTTGGCTCTTCCCCTCTTCTTTAGCTCCAGAGAACTAAAGCTGATGAGTGTTGCCTACTCTAGAGAAGGCCTTGGGCCAAAGCCCTTGCTAACTGCTAGCATTTACCTTTCCTTCCTCCCCTTTCTTTGTTCATCTCGGTGTAGACAGGCTGGGGTGGAGGCAGAGCTCTGGACAAACTCAAATGCTGCCTGATTTGGAAGCCTAGAAGAAGCATGGGTTGGGTTTTGGCATTGCTGCACAAGCTGGTTTTGGCTGGGGGACTGAACAGGAAAGCCAAGGTAGCAGAAGAGCTGCTCTATCTAATCTCATCTTCTTGAGCTAATCTCCCTAGCTGCTCATGCTCTTAGATCTGCTCTGTATTCTAACTCATCTGTTTTACCAGTGCCTCATCCATGCCGGATCCTTCCTCATCTGTTCTAATGATTTATAATCCATATTGGATTCTGAGAACAAGTTTTAAAAGGCTCCTGTGAGAAGACTAAGCCTTGCTCTAAGCTTTACTCTGGGTGAGTTAGATGCCTAGATAGGAAGCAAAAAAACCACTGCAGCTACTCCTAAAGTGCTTGGAAAATGTCACTTTTTTTGCCTCCTGCCCCCAGGAGTGAGTCCGTTCTGGACACATTTAGGTGACTTTTCATCCAAGTGTAACCTGGTGGCCTTGCCTGAGGTGGCAGCGGCAGCATAAGAGATGAAATATAGACAGGACTAGAGGTGTGACCTCTCGGTCCTTCCACAGTACGAATGAAAGAGGGAAGCAGGAGCCTGCCTATCTCTGCAGGTGCCAGACATACAAACAGCCCCCAGTCCTTTCCTCACCTCCTGCTGTGGCTGTTGGGGTGCTTTACCCAGGGCCATCAAGAGTCAGCAGCCATGAAGAACGATCCAAAACAGCTTGTGAACAAGACAGCGCCTGTGATGACAACCAGATCTTGACCAACAGCACTGCTCTCATCCAGGATGGAGAGCTGGAGATGCTCTGCTGATGGGAGCACTCAGAGATACCCAAACATGGTTTTAACGGTGGAACTCGATGATCTCCAAGGTCTTTTCCAACCGCGCTGATTCTGTGGTGTGGGGTCCCCACTCCATGCGCCAGGCATGTGGTGTGCCTGCACCATCTGCTCAGTGCCAGACTCACCTCCCACACAGGCAGGCAAGAGCTCAGCATCCTCAGAGGACCCCACAGCTTTCAGCAGGACTGGAAAACAACTTCCACACACCAACCCACAGCCCAGCTCCCTTAATATACCTGTCTTGGTACCTCCTCATGCAAAGCTGGCTGCGCCTGAGTTAAAGGCCCTGCCCAGAAAAACACACCCATCAGCTTAATTCTCACTTCTACTGTGTAGCACCTTTCAGGTGTTTTCAATGTGAAAAGCATCTAAGCAATAAGTCCCTTTCCTCTAAAAGTGGTACCTCATCCTGCAAAGGATGCTCTGGCTCATTGTTTGTGCAGAGAGGGGAAAAACAAGTCTTTCTCATTGTTAAATGCATAACACCAGTGCCTTCCTTGGGTAAAACCTCTAATGAGGTCACAGGGGGTGAAATGCCACCACTGCAACTGGTGACCTTTCCTCATCTCCAAAACAACATTTGCTACGCACAGACACAGCCCACTGGCTGTTTATGAGGTGATTGAGGATTTTTGCCTACAGAGAGATGCCAGTTTCTGACTCCTGCTATTGCCCACAGCCTCATTCCCACTGTGACCCGCAGCTAACGACCTGCAACTTTGCAAGGGGGTTTGCAGGAAGTTCATGACAAAGAAGAAGTCTCTTCTGAAGCCAGAGAAGAGCACAGGAGGTTGGGAACATTTTGTTTGCTCCCAGCAGTCAGGGAGCAGCGTTTGCAGCTTGATAAACAAGCAGGAAAAGCCCCTGGCCAAACCCCATGACAAGGGATGAGGGCTGCAGGGAAATAGTGCTGAGGAGCAGCTCCAGAGAGTGAGGAGAGGATGAGCTGATGGCTCTGGGCAGATCGCACCAGCCCCAGCACGTGTCCAGCCCCCGAGCACCACAGCCACAGATTGTGGCCTTCTAGCTCCGAGAGATGTGCGGCCACATGGGCTGTGCTGGCATCTCAGTGCCAGCACTAATCACCATCCAGGCCAAGCAGCAGACAAACTCAGCTTGATGGGTCGCAAGAGCACAGGTTGAGAACAGCTCCTTCTAAGGGCTACTGCTCCTGAACTTGTATTCCTTCCCTGGGGACTGATCCTTCCTATCCTTTGGCTTTCACAGACCCCATCATCAGCTCCATGGGTTGCTCCATGTGGGTGACTATGATGGTCTCATACCCATCGCCTCGTGCATCCCCCCACATGTTCAGCAGCTCATTGCCCCTCTCCTCGGTCACATTATAAATGAGAAGGAGATTAACCCCCCAGCCATCAGTGAAACAGGAGCATCTTTCTCCTTGACATTCAGGCAATAGAACAGGTCCTTGTACGGTCAAGCACAGTGCCTTTTAAATAATGCATTGTGTTGGTATTTAAGTGCTGGCTGAGAGAAAAAGCAACTGGGGGCCCAGAGCTCTATGTTCTTTACAGCAGGGCCATTGGAAGCCCTTGTGCAGACACAACACTTGCACAGTCGCCTCTCCCACCACTCACACTCTCCTTCTCCACATCCCACACGTGTCCCATCCACCGCACCTCCTGCACATATTTGGGCTCCCCATGCATGGTCACGGCTGTGCTCACACACTCACTTGCACATCCTTATCCCCCTCACATCCCAAACCCTCCACACCTGGTACTCAGACCTGGTGTTGCTGGGCTGGGGATTGCATAGGTAACTACACATGGCCCTAAAGTGTACCTGTACTTGTGTCCCTCCTGGCCCTAGAATGTACCTGTACTTGTATCCCTCCTGGACTTCTTGCTGCAAAGCAATGGCTAGAACCATTGGCTATGCTTACCTGGGTGTTTCTCACTGCTCTGGAGATGGGGAGGAGGAGGAGGGTTTCTGCACCAAACCTGGGCTATGACATAAGGCCTTTCAAAGGAGCAGCCCACAGTTGCCTCCAGAGCTTTCTGTGATAGACCCACGGACCATGGTCATGTTCCCTACTACAGGAAGAGACATCATGGGGAGTTGTGCAGTGGGACCTTCTCCATCACTGCTCGGTGAAAGAGGGGAGAGGGGCAGCAGCCAGAATCCACCTTGCTGGCTCTTAGCTGAGCATTTTGGAGGATCTGCTTTGAGTTTTCATGCTTCTGATGTGTTGCCAGGAGCTGCCACTTCCACTTGCATCAGTCAACCCGAGCGCTGCGTTAGCAGGTGGGGTCTCACCTCTGCCTGGGATCACTGAGCAGAGATGGGGAAAAGAGTTGGAAACACACGTGACCTCCTGCCAGCACCTCTCCCACTGCTGTTTGTCATTGCAGAGCATTTTATTACCGAAGTCACCCTCTGCTGCCTTGTTTCTGACAATCGAGCGGGAGTTGGGCTGTAGTCAGCTTCCACCACCCTGCTCGGGGGCCAGCACATCTGCTCCCTTCCTGGGGTCCAGCAAAGCTGGGGATGCTGTGGTGGGGCTGTGGCCTCAGTGCCCTCGGTTTCCCAGTGCTTTGCATGGGAGAATCCAGGCATTCCTGCTCTGCTCTGCCCATCAGCAGCTCCCACCTCCCCAGCTGGGACTGAACCACAGATGCCCTGAGCTGACGTTCATGGATGTCATCTCTAAACACCCCAGGCATGGGTTTGCCCTTTGAGGAGATGACCATTCACTCTGTTCCTTGCATCTATCAGCCCAGGAAGAGCAAGCTTGTTCCTCCCCTCAACTGAAACCCCTTCTGTCCTTGAGATCACTCTCAGCTTTTCCAGCCCCTTTTGCATTGACCCAAGCCCGTGGCATCAACTGAAGGGCTCAACAGTGTGACTCAGGGAGCAGGGACAAAAGCCAAAGAACAACGGGAAGAAAACAGGAGATGATTTTTCATGGTCCTAAGTGAACTGAAAGCTCTGCGTGTGGATGTGGGTGAGCTGGGGATATGTGTAATCATAGAGCAGTTAGGGCTGGAAAGGACCTTAAGGTCATCTCATTCCAATGCTGACAGAACTCAGTGCTGCATCAGCCCCCTTTCCAACTGAGCGGGAGGTGGGATCCTGTGCAACACGCCTGGAACGCCTCTGGAATTAGTGTGTGAGGACAAAGAGAGGGAACTGCCATGGGCACCGTGGGCCATTGCCTGCGGTATCCCCCTTTGCGTGCTGCTAGGGCTCCATCTGATCCAACAGGGAACTATGCAGAAAGCAGTGGCTCTGCTCCAGGTTTACACCACGCCAGGAAGGGAATTTTGGCCCCGATCATTTGTGTGTGGGTTTTTTCTTGGGTTTCTTTCCCCAAAGACATTACTTGGCCTCAGTTTACAGCCGCTTCCCCCCAGCACAAGCGAGGCCGCGCTGCGATAGCGGCCCTAATTGCCATGTCAGACATTTCACAGCCATTCATTCCCCAGCACTGGCAGCTATTGTTATAAATTAACAAAGCCTGGACACAGCCCGTGTTTAAGAATGAAGCACAGAGAGAGGGAGTGTGATGGAGCCTTAAAGAGACAGGAGATCTGAGGGCTCCTGACAAGCCCCCGAGACTCGGATCTCTTCAAGTGCTTTCCAAAACCAACAGCGTGTGGGGCTGGAGGTATTTCTTACTGCAGCTGCCTAAAACACGTTGATTCAGAATTACAGGGTATTTTTAGACTGCAAAAGGGAGCAGATATAAATATGTCTTCATTCCTGCTGCAATCCAATTGGTTTAATCACTGACATCACTGATAGGTGTGATCCATGCTGTACAAACAGAGCTTTTATTATAGAGTGGGCACGCAAAGCAGAGATGTGTGTGCCTGGGGATATATACATATGTTTTTATATATTTGTACATAATATATGTATTTATATGCAGGCATAGACACATGTTCCCCTCCCTTTCCTGTTTGAAAACTTGATGCCTGAATCACTTTCACCACTAAGACAAACCCCATATTTTGCTGGCAAAACGATTAGGACTGTCGGGTTTGATGGCCACATTTCGGCAATGAATTATTCATGGAGGCTAATGATAAGCTGGCAGATTTCTGGCACTGTGGCATAAAAGGGTTGGAGATCCCAGTTATCTGTAAGTGACCTGCTCCTCCAGGGCTCCTGAGGCACCAGGGAGGGGGACAAAGAGGAACCATATTCTGCTACACAGACTGATTCACTCCGTATGAAATGAGTCAAGTGAAGCCTCTGCCTTCTCCTAGGGAGTTCTGCATGGTGCGGGGTGACCCCAACATTAACACAGGTTGTGTGCTCCAAACTGCCATGCCGGTGTCTAAGGGTTTGAGAGGGGTCATTGTTATGTGAAGCAGCTATGTGGGGTCTGCCTGCTGCTCTGCAAAGTCTCCTACTGGATACCCAGCAGTGGGGAAGAGCAGATGTCCAGGAAAAAGCATAGAATTGGGGATGGTTCAAGGCCGGAGCCCGGGCTTTTCTCATCAACACTGCTTCATGCGTCTCTTATGCTTTTCCTATGATTCCCAATGTGTCTGCTCAATTCCCTCTGCTGACTGTGATACAGCGTCTCTAACAGTCAGCAGTGAGGACCAGCAGCAGATGAGCTTGGAGGGTACAAGAGGCCCTGACCCAGCCCTTGCTAATCCACTGTTGATTGGAGAGGTTCTGAGGTGCACACTGAACCACTGCCAAAACCCTGTGCCGAATCCCAGTCCTGATGGGTAAAGTGAGGAAGAGGAGGGAAGGAGAATGCAGTGACTGCAAAGCAGATGCCCTGCACCAGTCCATACTGAGGTGCACAGAACTGGCTGTGCCATGCAGTGCTACCTGCAATGTGCTTTCCAGGCAGTATTCAGGTGTCTCTCCCACCCCTCAGCACGTTGCTGGAAGCCTGCTGTGAGTCTGTAGCTCTGGTTTAAAGCTATTTGCTTTCTCTGAGGCTTTGGGGACTTTCCAGGACTTTTATTCACCCATCAGTCACTGGCTGGAGAATAAAACGCTACAGCCACAACCAAAGGTCAAAAGAAGTTCCCCGTTCAAAGTCCTTTCCTCAGCGGGAGCTAAATACAGCATCGAACTCCGCTGCCAAGCACGATGTCTCTCCAAGGCTCTGTTTCCATGGCTGGAGCTCACCTCCAAGCAAAGCAGAGGCCAGAACTCCCAGGCTTTGACTGGAGGTTTCAAACTGCCAGGCTCTGCCCCATGCCATGAAACCAGGGCTGAGGACAGCACATACAGACTGCAAACCCCATGACCACAAGTTCTGTGTCCCAGAGGAACAGCCACACAAATTCCTTTAGGTTTCTCCAACCCATTAATCTTCTACCCAGTAATACAATGCTTAATGCTGTTAGCAGTGGACAGCTAAAAGAGGAGGTTCAAAGCTCGTTGGTTTAAACAGGCCAAGTAGTTTCCAACTTCTTGGGTATGTCATTACAGCCCAACAGAGCTAGTTACTAATGGTAAAACCAGGACATGCCTAAAGGAAAACGAACCCCTTATTTGAGCCCCTGGCTCTCCAGATACCCCCAGTTCCCATTGAAACCCAAACTCCCCTGGATGACTTGCCTGAGTCTCTTCCAAAGCCTCAAGGAAGGGGGAGTTTCTCAGGTTAAAAGGGAAGGAAGCAACATGTGCAATGGGCATAGCACACACGCCAAGGTAATTGCAATGCAGACACGACAGGACTGATGTTGTGCATAGATCCCCCTTGTCTGGAAGCTGCCTTCCCCACCCTACGTTTTCTCTGCAGCTTTAATGTTTCATTTCAACCTTTGGAATGCATTAAAATATTAATGCTAACGGGTTATTATAATTTCAGATTCCAATTTTTAATATTCTAATACAATCAAAAGCCCAAATGAAATCTTTCAACATTAGTGGGTGAAACGATTATGTGCAATTGAAACAAAACAATCCACCAGAGCCAGGAAAATGTTTTCCTGGGATTTTCTCACCCTGGGTAATTTACCCAATCTCATTCTTCTGTTCTGATATAAGGACAGCCCAATATAAGGAATTCAATTGCATTGTGCATTCAAGTGTCTCTAATTGAACCAAACACCGCTAAATGGGGCTCAAGTTTTGCCTTCTTCCTACGAGGCCTGAAAAGAACAGGGGCTTCCCAGGTAGGTACCAAGTGGAAGGTCTGGGCAACCAAAAAGGCTACGATGCTGCAGTGAAGAGCCCCCATTGCTCTGCTCTGGGAGTGGAGGTGTCCTGGTGAGTGTGCTCATAGCCTTCTGGTCCTAACACTTCCAAGGTCCCCACTGGGTGCTATGTGCTTGTGATACCCTCTCTGTTTTATGGCATGAGAGAGCTGCTAACACTTCTAAACTGTTTTTCAATTTAAGGCAGATTAAGAGCAAAACTCTAGTGGGACTAATAGTATGTAATCTGCTTTCCATTCCTCCTCTTGCTTTACCAAGAACACTGCACTGCAATGGCGTATTTCACACTCTGAGGCTGATATTTCAATTCCCTGCTTAAGTTACAATGAAAACTGCCCACACTGCTGATGCTCCCATGAAGAATAATTTATGCTGATTGACGTCCTTTAATTCCTTTTGGATGCAGCTCATGATTAAGAGATGCCAGGAAACGTAAAAGCATGTCCTACCTGCAGACTCCTCTAAGCTCCTCTGGAAGGCTTTGAAAAGCTTCCAGTTTCAAGCACAAAACACTACTACTGATCTTTAAGCACCTTCCTTGTCATCCCTCTCTTCCTCCCCTACTTCTTCCCCGCCCCACAGGAAGACAGAATGAAATTACTGAGCTCAATCACAGCCTTGGGAATTGAGTTAATGGCAGCAGAATGATGTTGGGAGGACACTGACCCTGCCTGCAGGTCACGGTGGGGCAGCTGCCTGCACCCTTCCTGCCTCCCTGTATAGGTTTTTAGGACACCCAACAGCTTCATGAAGCTGAAAAGCCCATGGATGGGGTTTGCACTGGTTTTGGGGACTGCAGAGACAGATTTCAAGACCCTGATAGGCAGCTGCATCCTCACGTGGCTCACTAGAATGACACACGTTAGGTGTTAGTAGAAGGGAGCAGAAGCGCTGAGCCTTGGACATCAGCAGCTCTGCAGAGATATGCCTTGGAGTCATCTCCTATGCGCCCAATTCTGCTTCAGCTGCTGGGGCAAACTGCTGCAGAGGAAATGCTACAGAATGAGGCAGCTGGGTGTGAAATCAGGCTGTAAACCTGCTCTGGAAACAGCCCCTGCACTGAGGCTCTCAAGGCAGCCTTGCTGGCACCCCTGTGCTAACCAGACATGAGGAAACATGCCTTTCCTCCCCTCCCTGCACCCAGACGCACCTTCCCCAGCACGCACGGCCCAGCACCCCTTGCGCACCTTTATCCCTGCAGTGAAACATCATTCATATTGCATCCTTTTGCCAAGCTAGTCAGTGTGTTCCATGTATTTGGCAAAGCAGCTGCCTTCCTATCTCCTGTGGACAGGAACTGTGTCCCTTTGTGGAGGATTTGCCTGTACAGCAAGGATTTATGCTCATTGCAAACTCAATTCAGCACCACAGGCTGCTAACGCAGCATACCTACAGCAGAATAACCCATCCAGCCCAACCAAGTGAGGGGCTTCCCTGTGCGGACAAAATCAGTTTGCAGGCTGGTAAGTGAAGAGGAAAAGGGAATTGGCCCTGGAGCCCCCCATGTGCTGGCGGATTCCCCCAGGAGTTACGAGGGCTGCTGGAGCTCAGAGGGTTAAAGCACAACCCCAAGCAAGGCAAGGCTGAGCATCGCTTCCAAGTGCTGAGAAATCTTCTCATCACAATAATGTCAGAGCCTGTCACGGCGGAGGGAAAACAAACGCGCGATCCATGATGGTTCTGCATGAGATGTAAAGTGCTGTTTAGTTAAAACAAAACTCTTCCAACGCACCCGAGCGGGGAAGGGAAAGGGGGGGAGAGGGAAAGGCACAAAACGCTCCGCTTTGGAGGCTTAAAAGATATTTACATGGAGAACCTGTTGAGGCGTGCAGAGCCTGCTTCTGTTTGCAGCATGGACCCACAGTGCAGCCAGTGGTAATTGCTGTCAGTCAGGGAGATGGGAGCCCCTTCACCAGCCTCCTGCTCGCTTCACAGCATCCCCTTCCCCTGCCCTGGCAGCCACAGGACCACGGGAGCGGAGGGGAGAAGCTGTTTTTAACCAGCCAGAAGAGGAAAGAAAGAGCCCGTGATGAATGGTTGTCAATGAGGTGTTGGATCCCTACAAGTGTAATTCCTGCCCATGGGCCCTGTTCTGTGTGCCATGGAGCAAATTGCTTTTCACAAGGATGCACTGATATTACTGCAGAAAGGCAGGGCTGGAACATGCATTTCAGTGTGCAAATGTACTGTTGTACCCTCAGCACAACACTGCTCTGGCTCCAGAAAACCTTTGGTAGACCTGGCTCTGAAGCCTCAGAGAATTCAACAGGAGGGATGTAGGCAATGGAATTGCAATCAATGGAAAGGGTGCTGCAAGCTTTGGGGCTTTATTATCCCCTCCAGCTTGCTGCTGGGAAGGAGAACAGGACTTACCCATCTGTACACAGGCAAATCAACGCAATCTCCCTCTTTGCTGCCCAGCTCTGGAATAGATGCTTTTAACACAGAGCAGTTCATAACAACTGCCAAGGACTCTAACGTGGAAGACAGTGACAGAAACCACAGCGAAGGAGACAAAAAAGAGGCACTGAAAATTGTGGAGGATCAGCATATCTGCAGAAAGACTTTCATGGACATGCCTTTAATCTTTCCCGCTTCCATCCTTTAATAGGAGAACCTGATTCCAAGACTTGGTGATGGATTTCCGACCCAGACACAAAGTGACAGGCTCATTTTCGACTATTGCACAGCTATAATTCTGTGGTTTATTTGTTATTATTTTAACCTGCTGATGGAGTGGGGCTGTATTCGAGGCAGCGGGTACCAGCTCTGCCTTGAGGCGTTATTTAGAGTTAGGTGTTTAAGGCGAGAGCCTTGTGCCTCTTGATATTTATGAAGAAGATGTGCCTGGAGCTGCAGTGCTGGTATCTTATTTGTTTGTTGTTCAAACAAAGGAGCAGGAAATTGGATGCTGTTTCTAGCGAGTGATATCATCTCAACGGTTAAGGGAAGGCCACTGGTCTTTACATGTTACTCCAGCAGAGCAATGAGGAGTTGTCTCCAATTCAAGGTGAATGAGTCACCTTGGAAAGTGCTTTGTCTCTGCAAACAGGGAAAGGCCCCGCTTCATAAACCCATGGGATGGAACACACTCCAACCAAGCTGAGCAGCATCCTCCAGGCTTCTCTTCCCATTTACAGGAAGTTTTCCCCCATTTCTTGTCTTTGATTCCCTTCTTCTCATTCAAATGAAGAAATCTTGCCCTGGAGAACAGGGCATTTGTCTCACTCAGAGTAAGGTTCTTGGAAGAAAAACCTTCCAGGCAGACTCAGCGAGAGCCCTCATCCTGCTGGAGACCAGGATGAAAAATCCTGCTGTGGCTGATGGGGCTTCTGTGGGATCAGGGGATGTTTATGTAGCCGGAGCAGTCATGCTGGGCCCCCTTCTCTAGGCCAGAGAAGTGCTTTAGCCCTAATCTGGCAGCTCTGAAGCTACGCCTGGCTGATTTTAAACCTCAGCTAACTTCCCTCACCTTACAGCATGGCTACACAAAGGAGATGGGGCACAACTTGCTGCACTCCATGAACTTGCTTGTGAGCTCCTAAATCACTCTGGCAGCTTGGAAAAGTTCATTCAGCCTCAGGAACTGGGTCTGCTGCAGCAGCAGGAGCCACTGAAGGGGCTGTATGCCCATGCTATGAGGTTTAACCTCTGCCGTGCTTCTGTGCAGCAGAGCAGTGACATTTGTGCTCACAACAGACCAGGGGATGGAAGTGGTGATTTCTGGATGCTGCCCACATCCTCCTGAGACAGGCATAAACCCAAAGTATCTTCAGCATCGTTATTCCAGTTTCTCATTAACTGTGTACGTCCACACACAAAAACCTACGAGCTCTGCAGGGCTTTGCAGCAAGAACCAGAAGACTTCAGCCCAGTGCACTAAATGAAGGCAATCTGAAGGTGATCCAGCGTTACCTGTTAAAGCTCTCACATGTTCTAGGCTTTCGCAGCAAGCCCTGGTCAGTAGGTGCTTGGCCAGGTCTCAGTGGGTTTTGTCCAGCTCTCCGCCCCATTGCCTTCACAGCAGTACCCCTCGGAGCATTCAGACACATCTGATGTTAACAGGAGTGTTAACAAGTGAGTGAGTGTGGAGTGAAGCTCTGTACCCCCGTGATGTCCCTTCATGTCAGTGTGTACAGGGAAGCCGAGAGCGCTCCAGAAGGCTGTGGAATGAGGCTTAACAAACCCAACAGTTCTCAGCAGTCACTCCCTATGCCCAGGAGCCTCCATCCTTGTTAGCAGCAGGCAGAGATTTAACAGGGAAGGTGGCAGGGTCACCCGGGGCTGGTGCATTACTGATGTTACACGCTGTAGCAGCGGTTGCGCAGCTGCTTGCCTGCAGGGTGCTGAAGCTGGCCCTGCTTCCAGAGCCCATCTGCCACCCACCAGCCTGCTGGGCACCCCGCGACATGACAGCCATCACCTTCAGACATCATGTTTGCCGCAAGCCCGAGACCAGGCAGGTACCTACAAGAAGCAGAGATTTTCCTGGAACAGAGAGGAAAACCCTCCCACGGTGTGATCAGGAGAGCAGAGGCACTTCAGTCCTCTTGTGGATGACTATCCCCAAGTTGGCTCCTTGAAAATGATGTGCTGAGGCTAATTTTGAAGCACTGTGTCCTTTAGGGGATCAAACCTGCAACCTGCCTGTGCTTCTGCTTTGCACTGCAGAGAAAGGAAATGACAGCCCTTGGTGGTGGGAGGACATGTTAAACATTAGAGGTGTTCACCTACCACAGGGATGGTTCTAACAGAGGCAAAACAGCAGAAGTGAAGCAGGGACTGATGCTGCTGTGCCTGGGATGCAGCAGATCGTCAGAGCCACACACTGCACCCACAGCCTGATGGTCCCAGAGCCAGATGCAGCCCGATGCAGAGGTGCATACGGCTTGCTTCTGCCACTCAGCCTCCTTCCTGTCCCTTTGCAAACTGCTGGCAGCCTCTTTATCCACCAAACGTGGCCCTCTTGTGTTCGCAGGGGAAATACAGAGAAACCAGAAACCAACTGCTCTTGAATAGGAAGGGGTTATTATAGAAATGGCTTTTCCACCCCCTAAACTCCACCCAAGTGGCTGAGAGAACCACAGGCATCTGCCCCACATCCACCAGAGCAGGTTGGACATCAGTGCCAGCATCACCAGGATTTCTGCCTTCCCTCCCACCTCTACCTCCCTCTGGTTTGGAAAGAAAGGCTCCTTAAAGGTTTGCAGATCTCAACACGCAGTGCTTGGGAGAAATAAAGCCCAAGTGCTATGAGCTGAAGGGAAGGGAGGAAGGCCAGCAGTAAAGAATACAGATCAGCCTGGTCTCACTGTGTGTGCATGTGTATGCACACGTGCATGTATGACCACGCGCATGCAGAGAGGGTCTGCAAAGAATGAAAGGCACAGTGGTTTATCTGAGGGTTTCCATAGAGACCAAGTTTGGAAAGAATTAAGGTGGAATGATCATGTACAGTCTGAAGGGCCTGAGATAAAAATAACCCTGCTAAGTACTGCATGGACTAATGAGAGTGAGCCGTGTACCACTCTCCTTGGTGATACCCTCCACGGGGGCTCCTGGGCTTGGCTGCACAGTCCCAGTCCGTGTTAGAGCAGAGTGGAGAACGTGGACCCCTGAGCCAACAGCAGCGATCCAGAGCCCTGATGCCCCTTTCCCTGGCATCCCCTTGCTCTCTCCTAAGGCTCCTCCGGCTGCTCAAGCAGAAGCACCGAGTGCTGCAGCCCTTCCCCGTCCACCCTGCGCTCACCCCCAGCCAGGCTGAACACTCTGGGTGCCAACAGTGGGGTTTTGCTGAGCTCCTGCAAAACTAAGGAAGAAGTAGTTCGTTTTGTTCAGAACTGACAGAGCAGGGTGAATGCGGCCAAGAAGGGAACGGAAAGTTCTGGTTTGGTGTGAAAAATACCACTCTTTGAGACCAATTTCTTCTTCTTTGGCAAAGGATAATGGAAAAAAACCCTTTGTTTCAGGTGGCCTCCAACAGATGCATCACTCTCCTTTTTCCTCCAGTGCAGGCCATAGAACAGGTTAGACATTCCTCACCCAGCTGGAGTTCTTAGCCAGAAGAGCAATTCCCATACTGCCCTCAGCCCAGCTGTCTCCCAGTCTGGCTATCAAACAAGCCACAATGACTCCCAATGGATTTTTCCTCAAGCAAATTCCTAATGAGGGTTATGAAAACCTCCTTATGGTTTCCCAGCTGATGCAATAGTAACAGAGCAACAGGCCATGATTCACACATTGGAAGCATGGAATGTTTTGATCTAGCTCCTCCAGCTCCAGCCCCTGCCACACACAGGGACATCTTCCATGGAGCAGAGTGCTCCAAGCCCTGTGTCCAACCTGGCCTTGAGCACTGCAGGGATGGGGCAGCCACAGCTTCTCTGGGCACCCTGTGCCAGCGCTCAGCACCCTCCCAGGGAACAGCTTCTGCCTTATATCCTTACATATATACGGCTTGACTTGTACCAGTACATGAGCCTTAGGTCACAAACCCACAGCAGGATTGGGACTGAGTTTCCAGATGCTCTCTCCTCACTTCATCATCCTTTCACCCCCTTCCAGAGCCTCTGATCTGTGGGCAGCAGTGTCCTCCCCCCGTGCCGGACACTGTACAAACACAACCATCACAGAGTACCGCCCCTTGCTCCCCATCAGCTCAGACAACAGCAATGTGCCTGACCCTCAGCAATCATCTCCTGCAAGGGGAAAAGCAGCTCAGTGTTCAGCTGTCAATGCACGTGAAGGAGCCTTGATCCCCCCTCTCCATTCCCACTCCAGGAAGATCAGCATGAGCTGCTGCAGGTGTTGCCAGGGCTCCTGGGGAAAGACTACAACACAAATCCTCTGCTGAAGGTCGTCAGCCACAAAGCACCATGCAAAACAGTGGGCAGAGCCCACCAAAGATTAATGGCACTTCAAGGTTTAGATGTGTCTGTGCTGCGAGGGTCTATGGAGAAAGCCAGGAAAGGTTAATATGATTTTACATACAAATGAATCCCTTTAAGGAATGAAGTGCCCAGGAGAGGCCTGGCCATGGCTGAGCTCCTGTCTTGAAGAGGGAGAGGTATTCCCCACTGATAAGCACAGAGCACAGTTAAAGAAGAGAAATCATGAGTTGCAGCAGTGTGGCCCTGGGGTAACCCAGGCTCTCACCGCTGCTGTGACACTGGAGGTGACGTGGCCTTGGAGGATTTATGCCCCTTTAAAACAAGAGTACCTACACCATCTTCCTTTGTAAGACGCCCTCAGAGCCAGCAAAGAGGAGTTCTGCATCACAGTTATTGCTCCATCTAATCCCTTCCCCTGCCCTCCTCAAGGTAATATCTGAGCATCTCCTCAACCTGCACAAAGTGCTGTGACTCATGTCTGTCATACGTGGCTCCTGTCTGATCCCCAAAGGGAAGATCAGCGATGCTCTATTTTGTCGGGGTTGTTTCATCTCTGGGCTCTGTTTCTGCACGAAGGGCTCCCTGTCTCTGTTGCTTTTTTTAGCCAGCTCCAGTGCTCTGTCTATGAGAGAAGGGAGGGTGATGAGCTGCTTGGAAACCAAGCAACAGGAAGCCCTTTCCCAGTTTGGGGTCATTCAGACCTGACATCTAGCAGCAAAACATGCTTGCAAGAGGTAGTTTCAGAGAGCACAGTGATGGCTGGACCTTGGGCCGCTGAAATCCTCCTGGGCTCTTATTTGTCCCTTATGCCTCAACTCCTATCCCCTCCTTGTGAGACTCAGGAAAGAGAGGGAAGAAACAGGCATTGAAGGTGGTGCCTTAAACTGCTCCCACTCCCAACTGTGGCCTCTCTGTCATGGATGGGAATATGCCACACTGCTCCTCCAACCATCCACAGGGAAGCGGCTCAGGCGGTGCTGCCCTGCGGTCCTCTGCTGGGTGAGGGCAGGTAGGATGAGGCAGGTAAGCGCCTCAAGTGAAGGCTTCATCTGTAATGCATTGGGCTTCAGAGCACCCCGGGCTCCTCCTGCTCACACTGCAGGAGCATAGCTGAGCACCAGGAGCTTTGATCTCTGTAAGCCTCCCAGGCAGGAGAAGGCGAGCATGGGGCCGCTTGCCTCCAGAGCTGGCAGGGTAAGGATGCTCAAGCTGCAGCCCTCCTGCTTCCTGTTGGCAGAGGGGCAGGAGGGAAGGCAAAATAGGATCTTTTCCTCAAAACGCCTGGGCCTTTGCAACCGTTTTCCCAAAGAAGAAACGTTTTTTCTTATTTTTTGAAAGCACTTTTGCAGAAAGTACCCCAAAAGGAAGTTTGACCATTTCAGGACCTTTCTCAAAGCCCTAAATCAAAGCTGAGTGCTCCGGATGCAACTTCCACCTCCTTTGGCATGAGGATTTCCCCATCCCTTCCTTCTTCCTGTCGCAGATGACTGATTTCGCTGCCCATGTGGCGAATACTACATTTGGGGTGGATTTTTTCCCTTCAGATTCAGATCAAACCCCATATTTCTACCACCTGAGTGTTGCTTCGGCTCATTCAGGCTGTGTTGGCATGGCTGGAGCCTGCAGCGCAATGGTTAACGTGGGAATACTCCAAGGATTTTGTTTAGAGTTTTATAGCATTACACACCAGCCTTATTGGATTTAAATGGCTTAAATTAACTGGGTTATTTAATGGATTGGCCAGATTAGGGAGGAATCTGCAAAGGCTGTTACTTCAAGAAGAGCAGCTGCATTGGAAGAGATCTCCCCATAACATTAATATCCTGGAGGCTCACAAGTCCTGACAGGCCACTCCTGTCCTTTATTGACATTCTCTCATACGCATTTAGCCAGGTTTGTGTTTAGTTTAATAATCTCCTGAAAGTTTAATTGTTGCTTTATTCATCCCTGACCTTTCCTTCTCATCTGGAGACATATTATTGCTAATCTACAAATTTCAAGAACCAGATTTATTTGCAAAACCAATTATTCTGCTATGCAAATCTGCTCTCCTCCTGCAGCCCGCCTGAACGGGGGCTTTTTTACAGCCGCCATAATATATAGACACTATTCAAATATTTAAATGTAAAATTTATCTATATTTCTTTTCAAGCATGCCCAGGTTCGCTGTGGTGCAAAGTTAATTAAAATCTTTAGAATCTAAGGCAGGTTTCCTGACCTTGATCCAGTCCTGACAGGCTTTAACCTCCAAAGTCCTCACTGAACCACAGGGGGACTGGAACTACCGGTGAAGCACAAATCACTTCACTATGGGTAGGCTTTGAAGGGGGGACACATCCTCTCCATTAGTGTCAGACATGACACCACTGGTTCAGTCCTGGAATTCAGTGACCACAGGAATTAACACTGGCTTTAGCTGCCCCTCTGCTTCAATTCCCCCCCACCAGCCCCGGCAGGAACATGGTTGGTTTGTGTTCACTCAGGTTCTGAAGTGGTGAAATGCCGTCTACCCCAATCCTGCCCAAAAGCACAGCCAGTGTCCTCTGACTATGGAGCATCATGACCACAATTACAGGCAACCGGGAAATCCACATTTTATACTAAGCCTTATGTCAGCGAACAGCATTATCAGGGACACTCGTCCAATGAAACCATAATTCAGAGGATGGATGTGAAGCACTTCACAGATGAGGAAATTAAGAAAGCATCAGCCATGGGATTTGGGGAGAGGCAACGAAGGTGCCAGGCAGTGACCAGAGACCTTCTGCTTGTGCTCCACAGCCACTATGGGGCTCCAGGGGGTTATAAAGGCCCCAGGGCAGCCAGAGCCTATGGCTCTGCTGTCATCAGGCGGCTGCAGAGAAGCAAAGAGCCATTGGTCCTCTCCTGATGATTCCAAAGTGTGGAGAAGGAAGTAGAAACCAAGAGGGGGAGATGATAGAACCACAGAATGGGTTGGGATGGAAAGGACCTTAAGATCATCCAGTTCCATCCCCCTGCTACGGGCAGGGACACCTCCCGCTAAACCATGTCAGCCAAGGCTCTGCCCAACCTGGTCCTGAACACTGCCAGGGACAGAGCATTCACCACATCCCTGGGCAACCTGTGCCAGGAGATGCCATGGCTCACTCAGCTCTACACCCCTTGAACCTGCCTGAGGAGCAGCCACTCCTGACTGGTTTGCTTCACGTTGATAAGGCAGAAATAGTTCCTTATCTCACCCATGAATTACCACCATCAGAGTGATGAGTGGGGAGCAGCTCCAGTGGTCTTTCATTGAAACAGAATCACTGCCCACGCACACAAAAGGCTGGAAACACATGTTGGAACAGCATTGTCCTGTCCTGTGTACTGCAGGGTTAAGGAGGGAGGATGAGGACTGTTTGTTTCCATGGAATGGAATGGGAGCTCTGCTTTAGACAGGCAACTACAGATGAGCCTTACACACGTACCTGGAGCAGCCCCTTTCCCTGGGCACCTGCAGAGCTCAGGGATGGGAACTGGTCGACTCCTGGCAGCCAAAGCCAATGAAGTCAAGCATGCCACTGGCTTCAGTAAGCTCTGGCTCAAGCTTTATATATTTCAGATATGAGTGGCTTGAAGCTGTTTTCCACTGTCTGCAGATAGTTTCTCTTGCTCAAATAATTTAGCGTTAACCCGAGGCTCTGGGCTCAATCGTTGCTGTCAAAAGCCACTGTGTAGATCTGCATGCAGCTCCTGAGGGCATGGGGGAACACAGCATGAATCTCTCCAGCTCCTTCAAAGTCTCTCAGAGCAGCTTTGTGTTAGTAGAAAGGGGCATAAATAGAAATAAATCTGACAGGCTTTAGTCTATGTATCTCCAGTATATCCTTCTTGGCACTGGATTTCCCCGAGTTGGTTTATATCTAACAGCTTCAATAGGGATGTGTTTACAGTGGGACAGACCCCAATAAACACTGGCAGGGATGAGGGTTCACTCACCAATACATCCAAGCAGAGCAACCTGTAATGTGCAGCCCTTGGACATGGCTGAAAGTAGGGACCTAATGGAAATCCCAGGCTGGGTGTCCTGCGATCCAGCCCCAGCTTGGTTCTGCGGCTGCGCTTCCACATGATCTATTGGGGTACTTGATCCCCATGTGCACAGCAAACCAGGCTGCTATAATCACCACTACCAATGTCAGTTCCAATGCAAATTGCTTTGTGTTCACTGCTATTTCAGCTTAACTACATTTTGGTCTCCTTAGTAGAGGCAAACAAGATCCATAAACCCTGCAACAGCATCCAATTACACTTGGAGCTGGAAAGCTTAAAAGTTCCAGTGAGGAAAGAGGCCACATTCCCCTGCTGCTGCACGTCCCACGTCGTGGGCATAAATGAAATGGGAATTACACCACTTTTACCAGCATAAATGATTACTGAAGGAGCTGCAGTCCAAGGTAGAGCTGAGCCTGTAGTAGGTTTATTTTAAGCTCAGACCCCATTAAATATGACAGAAACATGAAAGAAACTTCTCCTCAGTGACATCTGGATGAAAATGGGACTGATTTTCTGGTGCTCCGTAGCTGGACTCTGGCCCCTGGGCTGCCCACAGGCACTCGGTGCTGGGATAAATGCCTCTGCAAGGGGCAGGGCAGCGTTGGCAGGAATGGGCCACCTCAGCTTGCCAATTGATGGCTTTAGCTTTTCATCACAAACTGATCCTCCTCTTGCCTTGCAAAGTCCACCGAAGCCCAACTTCTAAGTGTGTGTCTAACCCATTAACACCAAACCCACCGGAAGGCAGTGGGAAGCATCGCTCTGCTCTAACACATGCTCACCTGCACATGCTGCCCTGCACAGCCTCTGCCCTGAGCTGCCACAACCAGCTTGGGACAGGCTGAGGAATGGGAAAGCGGCTCAGCTTCAACGTGAACTCTGTGTTGCTGGGCAGCATCAAAAGCAGCGTGAGCAGCAGGTCATGGAGAGGATCCTGCCCCTCTGCTCTGCTCTTGCGGCACTGTGTGCAGTGCTCGTGTTCTCAGCATAAGAAGGACATTGAGCTGTTGGAGCAAGTCCAGAGGAGGCATGAGGATGATCAGGGGCTGGAGCACCTCCGGTACAGAGACAGGCTGAGAACACTGGGGCTGTTCAGCCTGGAGAAGAGAAGCTGCTTGAAGACCTCAGAGCAGCTTCCAGTGCCTGAAGGGGTCTACAGGGATGCTGGAGAGGGCTCTTCATCAGGGACTGTAGGGACAGGACAAGGGGTGATGGGTTCAAACTGACACAGGGGAAGTTCAGATTGGAGATAAGGAAGAAGCTCTTCCCTGTGAGGGTGCTGAGGCACTGGCACAGGGTGCCCAGAGAAGCTGTGGCTGCCCCATCCCTGCAGTGTTCAAGGCCAGGTTGGACAGAGCATTGGGTGTTGTGGTCAAGTGTGAGGTGTCCCTGCCCATGGCAGAGGAGTTGGAACTGAATAATCTGAAGGTCCTTTCCAGCCCAGGCCATGCTATGATTCTATGTTCACTCAGATCAGGTCCCCAATCCACTGTACACACACAACCACTCCAGTGCAGCACACACTGTGTGCCCTCGGGGATGAGATGGATAGGTATGAAGCAGAGACACCCTAACTCTGTTCCTGTTATCACGGACATTGTTGCATGATGCTACATGCTCAAGCTCTCTGTTTCCAAACTACGTATCAGCCCAAAGCCACAACGAGCAGCAGCAGCCCGTTAACTGCCATCAGTGCTCAGCTCCTCTGCCAAGTTCCTGGGACACAAGATCCTTTGTCTCCAGATCACACTCATCTTTTCCACTTCTTCAAATGAGATGAATCTTCTCATTTGTCACAGAGCTGGTGGTTTCCAAACATCATTCACCCACTGGAGGCTGGGGGGGGTCGGGGGGAATGCTATTCTTCAGGTCAATTTGTGAATCATTTGGCTTGCCAGTCAACCAAGTTTCACTCACTTGGAGACAACATATCTGAGCTATAAAACCTCAACCTCTGAACATAACTCACCAGATTTAGTGAGTAGCCTGTCATCACTGAGAGCAACAATCCTTAACCCCTTCTCCAGCTCTGGGGAATCATTACCTGCGCTTGTTAATTTAAGCTTGGTTTAAGTAATAAAAAAGGATTTCTTTCGGCTCAAAAAGTGCCACTGATTCCACTACTGCTTCATTATTCAGTTTCGTACTAAGAGTTGCTATAGAATCATTGAATGGTTTGTGTTGGAAAGGACATTAAGACCATTCAGTTCCAACCCCTGCCATGGGCAGGACACCTTCCACTGGAGCAGAGTGCTCCAATCCCGTGTCCAACCTGGCCTTGAGCACTGCAGGGATGGGGCAGCCACAGCTTCTCTGGGCACCCTGTGCCAGCGCTCAGCACCCTCACAGGGAACAGCTTCTGCCTCATTTTTATTGCTTTCTTATCAAACTGACACACAAATAAACACCAGAAGCACTCACCACTTCACGCAGTCACTGCCCACTTCCACGGCCCAGGCAAGGGCTGCAGGAGCCTCTGAAAATGGTGAAGCAGAGTTAACCCATCCCTCTTGAGCTGTGTGGATCCAAACTGTCACCGCAGCCGCTGCAGGGAGTGCCAGGCTGCATGGGACACAGCTTGGACTCTGGGGTGGAGTGTGGCATTGCCCTCACCTCATCTGTAGTCATCCTCCTCCTTTTCACATGTTCTCCCTAGCGTCATCCTCCAAATTCATTTTGTTTTGCACCAACCTGTGCACATTTATGTGCCAAATAAAAGCCGCCACATGCAATGGTGCAGGTTTCAACTGCAGTTCAGACATCCACCTCTCACTGAAACACAGAGAAAATTGGGACCCGCCTTCCCACTAAATAGCATCAGCAAGGAAGGGACCCCAAAACTCGTAGATAACAGTGATATCCCCTTTAGCTGTCGGCTCCAGGAGGATGAGAACAGTGATACTGGATTCACTATTATTTAGAGTGGGAAAAGTCCCAGAAACCACCAAAAGCAACCTGATGTGGTTGGGAATATAATCACCACGAACTCCTAAGGCTAGCACAGTGACCACAGAACCCTCCAGCAATGCATCTGTCAGCTGGGAAGATGCAATTCAGACAGTGAATGGAGTCCCACTAACAAACAGCTCTATGGGAGCCAATTCGCTTGAAGAAGGAAGAGAGTTTAATCAGGCAGGGTTCAAAAGGCATGTAACCATCTCAGAGGGAAGCGAACCCGGTGGTACACTCATCACAGGTGAACAAAAGAGCACAGAAAACAAGACAATTACAGGCAGATAACGAAAAGGGTAGGCAGGAGCACTGACAGCCTCTGAAGGTGTAAATCCAAGCTAACCGTGTCTGTAACAGCACAGAGGCAGTTGTTACTCAGGGCTTTAAGCAGGCAGCAGGATGGGCTCCATCTCCACATGTGCTGAAGTGCTCCATCCTCTCAAACACTTCCATGGGGACGGTGTGGTTTGGAGCCAGGGTCACCCCAACACCTTTTCTGTGCCACAGCCGCCCAAAGGTGGAGGCAATGCTGAGCCCATTTCCAGTGTTCCTCAGTTCTAAAGCACCAGCACCAGCAGTTCAGGATGGCTGCTTCTGCCCTTCGTGCTCTGCTGGAGACCTGGTGTGTGCTTTGTGGGGATATGAACTATTGCTCACCACAACATCAGCTCTGAAGAAACAACTGCCCCAGGGAGTGCTGAGACACAGTCATGGGAGAGGCAGATTAGAGGAATCCGTCTCATTTTCCACTGGAACAGCTGGGAATGCACACACACTGAGACAGGTTACGAGCAGCTGATGGAATGTCCTGAAGTACCCCATTGCCTACAACATCCCAAGTACAGTGTGCTGAGGCACAGACACCCAGCAGGGTGTCTGCTCTGCTCCTCCGGCGCTTTGTGGAGCAGGGAAAAGGAGAGGTGGCTTTCCCATCCCCTCCTTTCACCCGTGGGGCTGAGGATGCCAAGCATCCTCCACACACAGACAGGGGTCCAACCCCACCTTGGACTTGGGATCCTGGAGCCAAAGGCTGTGCAAAGCCCGGAATGGCCCAGGATGAGCAGGACGGGGGGAACATCAACTGCACACACTCAGAGAGCAGCAGAGAACCAGGCACTTACTCCCTGCTGCTGCTCTGCTGTGTCCCGTGGCACGAGGACGTCAGCCACAGCTCCAAGGGCCTCTGGGATGGGATGGGGGCCTGTGTGAGCAGAAGCTGTGGAGAGCAGGAGATCATTATCTCCTTGGAAGCAAGGCTGGATTCTTAGAGAACAACGCTTATCTTTGCATCTTGCCTGATGATCCCTTATCATTACCCAGTCCTCCTGGGCTTCACAGACATTAGCTAAGCTTGTGATAAGAGATTAAGAGAAAAGCCAAGACACATTCCCATTAATGGCAATTCCCCCAAAGCCTGGGTGTGTGACGCAGAGCCAGGGAGATGCCTTCATGGCCTTGCTCTGTTTGACAGACACAGGCAGAAACCCGATTATTCCCAACTGACCTGCTGGGTACTTAGTCATGGCCCTTCGAGTTGTTTTAAGATGAGAAAAATATTATCATTAAGAGGAGCTGTGCTAGAACAGTGCAGCAATGATAGCTCATGCTTTCATAATGCCCACAGAGAGGGAAAGCAGCGCTCTGGAAACATTCCCTGCATGCAAAGCAGAGCCATTTCTGTCGGGAACTCTTCTTCCTATAGCTTGGGATATACCACATGGAAACCAGTGGGGTTTTAACTTATTCCTTGATAAAACAGCTGCAGTTAAGTACTTGCTTCTATGCAAAACAGAGAGGGAAGACAAAGCTGTCCTGAGTGTGAATGCTTTTAGAAGGGAAAGGGATTCCTGGTTTAATTTGGAGGAGTGTGAAACAGGACAGAGAACCACAGAACGGTTTGGGTTGGAGAGGACCTCAAGATCATCCAGTTCCAATCCCCTCACGGGGAAGAACTTCTTCCTTATATCCAACCTGAACTTCCCTGTTCCAGTTTGAACCCATCACCCCTTGATCTATATTGCTCCAGTCCTGATGAAGTCCATCCGCAGCATCCTTGTACCCCCTTCAGACACTGGAAGCTGCTCTGAGGTCACCAGAGAAGGAAAGTCAAACACAAGTGACGTGTTCAGGGCCGTGAGCCCCTTTCTGCACACAAACTGCCCACATCGCTCCTGTTTTCCAAGGAAGCCACACCAAAGGAGGCGGAACCAAACTCCCATCTCGCTCAGCACAACACAATGCTCGTGTTTTCCGGCTCACTTTCTGCAATGCCAACAGTTTTTGGAGACTAAAATATCCCAGCAGCGGTCTGTGGTGCACGGAGCAATGCTCAATACAAGGAGCACAAACCAGAGGGTGCCTCTGCTGCAGTCAGAGGGCATTAGGGACAGCACCTTTCTGAGACACATCCTGCTCCACCCACTGCAAAAATAGCAACTAAAGCCTCTCCTGGAGCACATTTCATTCTGCATTAGACCTTATGGTTCCTGAAAGCTGCTCCCGTGCAAAACCAACACTGCTGCTTATGAAACAATGCATCAAAGCCTCAGATGGGAATTGGCTCTCCTGGCAGCACAGCCACAAAAAGCCCTCTTTCTCTTTTTCCCTTCCTATAACAAATGGCCTCTTTCCCCAGTCATCTGTGTAGCAGTTAAAGATTAATGTCTTCTGTGGCATGACACAGAGTCGTTTGCTTCCTTTTAAGAAAGCTTAAAGCTCTTTAGAGACCGGGCTCTACTTTCAGTGTTACCTGTCTACAGAGCAAACACATTTCAGATGTTCAGCCAGTTTCCTTAAAGCACAGGTTAGCTAAATGAAGGGTTACCAAGTGTGCTCTTAATGGCCTTTGCATAGTATCTCATTGGCGTTCACGGATTTTATTGTCTGTTCTTTAAATCTGCAAATGACATGGACTGTGAACACAGCCGTGGATTGGAAGACAATTTGCAGGCAGCAAGGAGCCTGCTTAATGGACAGGGAACTGGCCTGGGATTTGGGAAGCCCGATGTGGTGCATCCTAGCTCTACCACACCCCAGACTGCTGCTGCCACTTCTCTAGTTGGAACCGGGTGATCCTAAGGTCCTTTTCAACCTAAACCATCCCATGATCCTACGATCCCCACACACCAAATCACTCTGCGTAAGCAGCATCAACCTTTCTCCCTAACCAGCTCCAGGTTCTCACTTGCTCTCTGGTACCCAAACTACCATTGGCCCCCTGTGACCCAGGATATCTGTACTCTGGGAGTTTGGACCTCTCCCATTGTTGACAAGGAAAGCCTGGATGTGTAGTTTAGGTTAAAATCCTTCACTTCCAGCTCCCTTCTGATGACCCTCAGCACTGCCGTTCCTTGGCCTCCCTTGTCCTGCTGGGATGCCCCAATGTTAGGCTGCCAATAACGTTCTGGACAGAAACATGAAGTGTTATCCAGATGATCCCATCAGCAGACCAGGATGGGCAGCACAACAGAGCCAAGAGCCACACTCTGTCTGTTGCAGTCCCTCTGCAGAGCCCTGCCATGAAGCAGAGCACATCCACCAGGAGATTCCTTGGAGACTTTTGGAAGTTAAACAAGCAAGAATGCTACCAGGGGAGGCTGCTGGACTCCAGCTGACTTTCAATGGAACGGTCTGATCGCTTCAAACCCATTTTCTGGTTGGCCCTGCTACGTGTTCCCTTCCACAGGATGTTTTGAAAGGTATACCTTTGTTTTGAAAGGGGCCATAGCTTTTCCCCTTGAGATTCCCCATGGAGCAGAGGCTCTGGCAGCAGACTAAGGCTTTATGCCAGCCCTGTGTGCGCTGGGGAGCTCTGTTGAGCACGGGAAGCTGGCAAGGGACATTTTCCATCCCTTTTAAGACCTTTGGAGGCTGCCAGAGTGAAACAGAGGGGTCTTGGTGTAATGGAAACCCTGTCCCCAGGGAGGAAACGTGGACAGAATCCTGTCCTGTTTTGAGGCCCTGGACTTTGGGGGGGGGGGAGGTGACTTTCTCTGTTTGTACACATGGGGTCCCCAAAATACTAAACTAAAGCAAAGGCACTTTCCCTCCCGGCTCCCCCTTTGCCTGATGCGCTGACACAGACCACTTTTGCTGATGTCAGCACTATGAAACGGCTGCGGCTCTATGGGAAGGGGGGTGGGAGAGAAGGGGTCCGGGCTGCATTACATAGGGACAGGGAGCCCCCACAGCAGCCCAGAACTTACCCGCTTTGATTCTCACTTTACCCACTGCCATGCCTCAACCTCATCGCTCTGATCAACATCAGCAGAGCAGAGCAGCCTGGCCCTTCGCCTACCACAGCTTTGGCACTTCATAGAGCAGAGGCAGGACCAGGCCCTGAAGAAGAGCAGGATTAGGCCTTCTGAGGCTCTGTCTAGACGAAGGATTTGGCCTTTCCTTCAGCGTGTGGGCCAATGGTGTAGCTGCCTTAGTTTCTTTCTTCACTGCCTCCTTCCAGCTGGGAGAATAACGCTTTGGCAAGTCTATGATAAAATAGTTTAATGCAATAAACATGAATCTGTCAGATTCAAGTGCCCTAAAATATTCCAGGCTGCAAACGCAGGACCAACAGCGAGCTTGTTGATACAGCCTCAAGCCAGAACTAATCAGACAGAGACACCATTTGCTTTCAATAGAAATTATATTCAAGAGGGCAGCTTCCTGCTTGCAGGGAGAGATGGGAGGCAAAACACACTGATGTGGCACACTGAAAGCAGAGGGTTCTCTCCCGTCAGGCTGAGCATCACAGGGATTCAGTGTCTTGCAGGGAAGGAGGTTTGCTGTTTGCCTAGAGATCCTGCTGGTTCAGCTTGCAGCTGAAGATCCTCCTGGGAAGCAAAAACCCATACAGATAAATAAAGTAGACCTTTCTGTGGGCAGGGCTGTAAATACCAGGTAATGAAAGCACAATCAGCAGCCAAGGGGCTGGGGCTGTGTGAATGCACATGTTGGTGCTGTATCGAGGCAAGAGAACAGTCCTTCACCTCCTTGATGTGGCAGAGGTCACATTCAGTGGCCTTTCAATTGGCCCTTAGTGCCTGGGAAAGCCAATGTCTGCTCAACCTTAGCTCCCTGTTTTCACAATAGCATCGTTTTCCAGTTTACTTTGCTGGGCTTCCTCCCTCCCATCAAGCTGTGCACCACTTTTCCTTGGGGAGCTGTAGGTCCTGAGAGCGTTAAACCCCAGGACCTCTTCCTATGAGATCAGCAGCTCTGCTTTGCAAGCTCGAGGACTGCAGGAAACTTGGAGTGGATCCAGGCTCGAGGGAACTCCACATGGATGTGACAGGGGCTCCCTGTGCTGCAGCAATCAAGAACAATCCCTCATCATTAATCACTTCACGATGAGCCTCCCTGATCAGCCATGATGATTTCATGGCTGGTATCACCATGCTTTGAAACAGATACGGCAGCTTGACCTTTCCTCCTCACCAGCTTGATGCTGTTAGGATTCTGTGGAGCCAAACCCTCAGCTTGTGTAAATCAGCACAGCCAGAGCGACTTCTGACTCATGCCAGAACAGGAAGGGAATCACATCCTCTACATATTTTACCAGCCTAACAACCTAACACATAGCAAGGCGGAGAGTCAAATACGGAGTAAGACTCTTATCCTTTAAACTGCCGTCTCTTGCCTGCAGAGAGGAAAATAACCCCAGCTTTCAGGCTCCTAGGTCTGATTGCTTCAGGGTCAGGAAGGGGAAGCTCATTCTGTGTCCCCTCTGATGCCGTTGGTATTCTCCTTCACATATTGCATGGCAGCTGAATGAGTTCTACGCTGCCTGATCACATCTGATCACCTTTAAAAGGCCACATTTCAGCCAGGGAAAGGACAGAGGGTTTGTAGCCACAGCTCAACTCCTACCTGAGTTTCTAGGAGGAGAAGAGGAGAGAAAGACTCCTTCCGCCTCCAGCAGATCTGTTCCTGTGCCTTTCTTCCTCCTCCTGTGGCTCCTTCCACTTTTCCAGAGGCTGCCTCCCTCTTTGAAGCAAACTCCCTCTTAAGGCTTTATGTCTTTAACAGACTCCAGATGTTCTGGTCCAGTGCTCTGTTGTGTGGGCACTCTCCTGATGTTCTTCTTATCCTCATTGGTCTGAGTCATTCTGTGCCCCTTATGTTCCGCTCCCATTACAGTCGCTGATAAAGACACTTCCAGCATTGCTATTGCTTTTACAAAGTGCTTTTTATTTCTCCTACAGGAAAACAATAATGTAAGAAGCCACATTGGAGGTAACCTATTAGAAAGTGCCTGCTTTATTATCAGCACAAGCTGGGCCTGCAATCTGACAATGATAAAATCTGCCCCTTTGCTTTGGCTCTTATCATTTAATTGGAGAGAAGCAGCACATTGGTTTGTTAATAATTTTATAATTGGTGTTATCTGCTGAGCCCCATCAAAGGAGCCTGAGCCACAAGTGCCCTCAATGCAAACCAACCCGGATACAATGAGCTTCCTGGCATTGATGGTTCTGCTCTGCTGGCAGTGCAAGGATGCCTGCAGGGCACAGAGCCCACCCACAGCTTGGTGCTAACACCCACCTCCTGGCCTGCACAGACCTGGGGGCTGTTACCAGGGTTGCTGATGGCTTTTGCGGTCCCTTCTGTTCCGCTCTAACCCGACATCCCCATATTTTGGCGCGGCAGGGATGTGTCTCTTCACACTTGTGTCTCCACAGGGCTCCCAGCCCAACTCACCTGAAGCATCTCCTCTCTGCCTCCGCCATCTGCTTGTGAGCAGAGAGGAAGCAGAGACAGCTGCATGCACACAGGGTGTGAAGGGAAGCACACGCCAAAGGGTTTGTTTCTCCCAGTGATGAAAACACCAACGGATGTGTCTACACTGACAGTCACGTAAGAGCCAAGCCTGCTCTTCAATCCAGACCCACACTGTTCACACCAGGACTTAGCAAGCAGAAATCAGGGCTAATCCTCTTAAAAGGGCTTCCCAACACCAGGCACCTGGATTTGTGCAAGATCCCTTCTTGGAACAGCTCCCCCTTCACCTGGACGTGGGAGGCAGCTGCAGAGCTGGGTCTTTGAATTGCCTGACATTCAAATTCCCTGCCCTGTCCCCGGGTGAAACAGGGGGAGAAGTGCCCCGGCTGTGCTAGGAAATCCCACCCAAGCCCTGTGCCACAGCAACCCCAGCCCAGCAATCAGGGAGGCTGAATGGTCATCTCCCCCCTCCACCTTTACATCCCTCAGCCCTGTCAGGGGACTCAGGTGGTTTTTATATCCCACAGTAAGCACTGGTTTGACATGAGCGACGATGGTTGTTTGATATAGGAAGGGTGGGAGACCAATTTAAACCCAGAGCTTTCTGATTTCAGGCAGCTCCTGCAAGATCTTGCTGTCTGGGGTTATTTATGTGAGGTTTAAGTGTTTTATGCCAATGGGAGTGCTTGTGAAAGGCCCCGGATTCCCCAGCACAGAGGAGGAAGGACCTTTGTTATCCACAGGGCTGTCACAAAGAGCACAGGGTCTGGCCAAAGCTCCGGAAGGATTCCCAAGGTCTCAACTGGGTCGTCCAAGGTGCTGGCATCGATTTCCATGCACGTCAATGCACTGGGGCCATACAGAGAGATGCAATGAGGGCCCTGGAACCTGGCTGCATTTAGCCAAAGCAGCTGAAAAACTTATTGTTCCCACCTGCAGGGATGATGGAAGCTCTTTGCCAGGAGCTCTCAAAGCTGGCAGGACACACAATGTGATGCCTTGCATGTAAGTCACAGAGCTGTGCCTGCACCAAAGGCTTCCACTGACTTTTATTGCATCAATCAAAAGCCTGATTGAAATGAAAACTAAGGCCCAGATTTTGCAGTTTCATCTCCCATCTCAGTGATGTGACAGCAATCAGGAGCTAACGCAATGATACCGGGAATGAAGCAGAGAGGGTCCTTCCAGGCCATGTTAGCAACACCCTGCAATGTCCCAGGGGCACAGACAGAGGGTTGTGCTCATGTTTGGTGGCTGAAGGGGCACCAAACCTCCCTCCAAGTGTTCAACACCAACAAAGAAGCAGGACCCCCCCAGCTGCAAGTCCCACCTAATCCATCACTCCCGATTGGTTTGTTTCTTTAGGGACACACACAGTATTGCCTTTCCTCCCGGCTCCCCAGGGCAGTTCAGAGCATTAATTGACATTGGATATGCTTTTGGGTCTGACACCCTTTATAAACAGCATTAATCAGGTGGGAATTGATCAGCTCTGGCTTCATGCACCCCCATCGGCCACCCTCCCATCAGTGCTGATTGCTGATGCTGTGATACTGTGTCTGCCCACAGGACCAACCCCTGGCACAGGTTACCATGCATTAGACCACTGCAGCATTCCCTGCCCTTACATATATGGGGTATGCACAGACCCAGGGGAAGCACATCCCTGAGAAAGGAAACCTAAGGAGGAACAAAAAGGAAGCAGAAGATTCCCATGGAACATCCCACATGAGACAGCAGTGAATGCCACCAGCCTGTGTTCATGCCTGACATTCATCCCTGTCCTCTATGCCAATCTTTGTCCAGCTTTGCCTTCTCCCTACTGTCTGCTTCCCATCTGTATCACAGTCTGCAGCCTGCCCTTTGCCTTCCACTGTGCTTAAACCCTGGGATCAAGCAATGGGAATACTGCATGGATCACAGATTTGGAGATGGCACTCGAGCGGCCCTTCTCTCAGCTGACAGAAGTGTTGTCCTGTTGGTCACCTCCTGCCCTTTGCTGTCCGTCAGCCTTCAACTCAGCTGTCAATAAAAGCTCCTTTCCTCACTACAGTCTCTGTTGAGCATGGCTTTGGGATAGGAGAGGCTGCTCACCAGGGCCTGCGTGGCTGGTTCACCCCTTGGGCGGTTTAAACACAAGAGGCTCCTCTGGAAAGTGGCTCTACAACTGGTTTGTGAGGTTACACTGAGGAACCCCCATCTGGGACCTGGGAGGGAGATGAGATTTGCCTTGTGTGCTGGCAGCCATGAGGTAAAAGAGCCTTCACGTGTGTCCTGATTTACACGGCTCTCTTCTGCCATTACCTTGCAACAAACTACAGGAAAAGTAAAACCTGGGTGAGGTGCCAGATGGTGAGGTAGAACTGGGACCTATTTACCCCACTTTCCCTGCACTAAGACAGGACAAGATGACTTTCCCTGGCTATAGATAGACCAAGGCATGTCCCATATCCTGCCTGCAGTGCCAAGTGATGCTGGCTCAGCACTGGCCTGGCCACCCTCCAAAATTGGATTTCCAATTAATAGCATCAACTCTTCACGGGGAAGAGGCAGCTCAGGTCTCAGTTGAAGGTCATCGAGGAACTTCAGGCAGCACAGGACCCATCCATACCCCACCTCAGCACATCTACGGCGAGCCCAATGCACAGGCTCTGGTCCAGCAAGGCTGAGGGGTGGCTCAATAGAACCCAACAGCA
Organism: Forpus xanthops; assembly: GCA_032466535.1. Taxonomy (NCBI): domain Eukaryota; kingdom Metazoa; phylum Chordata; class Aves; order Psittaciformes; family Psittacidae; genus Forpus; species Forpus xanthops. The sequence goes on from JASSUY010032278.1 coordinate 113,612, forward strand.
CTGCAGAGAGTAGGAGAATGAGGAGACAGAGCTTCCCCCCACTGGCAGCCGCTCAGATGGAAGAGCATTTTCACCCTCAGCCAACAAAAGCACCCACCGCCTGGATTAGCAGCATGTAGATCAGCTTGAGGAAGACCAAACCTTCCCTCCCTCCATGCTGAAGGGTTAAGGCCCTTTGAATACCCTCAGACTGTTCCCCATATGGGATGGAGCTCTGGGAAACAGGGACAGAGCACAACCCGGCACGTTATCACCACTGCTTGTGAAGCACTTCCCATCCTCCTGCTTGGGCAAAGGTTCAAGATGTGAGGCTGGAGGGAGGAGGGGGAGGAGAAGGTATTTTATTTATAACTGCACATTCCTTTGATTAAAAGCTGCTCCTGAAAGATTTGCCTGAAACAATGCGAAGGGAAGAGGTGGAGCAGCAGGGCAGAGAAACCCTGCACTCCATTGCCATGCAAGCAGCAGTGCAGAGGGCTGGGAAAAGGCTGGAGCTCACCACCAGCCCCTTCTGAAGCAGCGGAGCAGAGCTCAGCTCCAAACAAGAAACAGCAGTTCCTGGAAGATGCTTTCATTCCACACATCCTTGGAGTAAGGAGTGCCTGTTCTGGACAGATGGGATCCCTTATATACCACGCTTCATTCCAGGGATGGAGAGGGTTACATTCCCAATGAAAGGCCCCAAAATCCATCTGCTGAGAGTCCTCAGCCCACCTCCTCCCCTGCCCAAGGTGCTGCAGCCTGCCAGGACAGCATCACCACCTTAGCAGTACTTTACCATCACATAAATTCACACACCCCCCAAACTCCATTCAGTACCACTGTTGTTGATTATAAATCAAGTATTTACATAATTAATTACTACATCTGTAATAAATGCTGTGCAGGAAAGGAAGCTGGCAGAATGGAGCCATTCTTCTGGTGTCATCAATTACTTGGAAGGGAAGGCAATTACACTAAATCTTCCTTCCACCCAGCTCTCTCGTCAGGAGAGGCATCTCCCCCTCCTCCATCCCATCCCGAGCCTGGAACCAGGCCTCCAACAGCACATTACTGAATTGCTTAAGCAGCATTTTAAATAAAAAGGGATATGATTCCATTCTTTCTTTTGAAACATGAAAATCAATAAGCTGTCCTTCAGCTTCCTATGGGGGCCAGGGCTGCCTCGCTCCGAGCTAATGCAATTTGCAGGCTTATTCAGAGCAACCAAGGCTTCAGAAGATAATTGGGCTGATCTTCTGGGCCCATCTGGGACTTCATTGAGGAATTCCTTTCATTGAATTAGATATCCTGTCCTTTTGGAAAGGAGATGCGTTCCTGCCATTATTTGGAGACAGCCCCTGATCAATAACCCTCACTGATGGTTATGGCTGAATAGGGGTTACAGTGCCTCGCATGCACATGTGCAGTGACATGGAATCAGCTGCTGGCTGGGGAGCCCGGGGGCTGGCACTGCATGGTGAAGAGCAATGAAGGGTGGGTGCCCCGAAGTCTCAATAGATGATTTCTACCTGGAAACTCCTAACGCCCTGCTGCATGGGAACGGGGTGCTCAGCACCTCTGGTCGAGTCCAGCTTTGGAGCCTGGCTGAGTAGGGGTCATGCGAGCAAGGAAGGCTCGCGCTGGTAGGAGGATGGAATGGCAGCTGGGACGTAGGGCTACATTCTGCCACTGAAAGCTCTGCAGGTGATTCCCAGCAGGATGCTTAGATTGGAAAGCTGCCTTCCCCTTAATGGAGCTGTATAGATGAAGTCACCAACTGCTGCCCATCTGCAGAGAGTTTCGGCTCCAGGACTCTGCCAGCAGAAGGGGCTGCACGCTCTGCAGTGCCAGAACACTCACGTCACCTTGCTCAGCGTGTTGGCAGAGGCACGGAGCTGGGAGCAGGGCAGCAGAGGAGGGGACACACACTCTGCCCAACCTCCTCTGCTTGGAGGGCAGGCCTGCCACAGCCAAGCCTCTCCCCTATAAACCTGGCCAAGGTCATCTGTCAGCCTCTGAGATGGTAATTGCATCTCCTCCTGTGCCTGCAGAGCACCCAGTACAGCGCTAAGTGCTACTGCATGACCAAAGAGTAATCCTCCCTCCTGAATCCCCCAATGAACAAGGGAAAATACAAACTCCTTCCACTCTCCACAGCCTCTAGATTTCAACAGCAAACCAAACTCAGATGTTCCCCCAGCCAAACAGCCTATCTCCAAGAGTGGCCAGCAGAGGATGCTTAGGGAAAGAACAAGAAACAAGTAGAGTGTGAACTCCCAGCTCCCAGCAATCAGTGAGATGAAGGCTGACCCAGTCCTCGCTTTGGAACATCCTTTCTAACGCTTACACTCCAGGAATTCTTCTGATGCAGGTCTAGCATCTGCATGCCCTCCCTTCTGTTTGAGGACTTCATCTCCTACCCCTGGGCCTGATGTGATGGTGATGAGAGCTACACCAGTATTGGAGCAGGGAAGGCAAGGAACAGGTCATTTCTTTCCAGCAGCTTCTAAGATTCGGTGGTCAATAATCACTCGTTAGAGGTTTCACAGGGAAATGAAACAAGTGTAAATGTGCTCTGGAAACCTTGACGTCAGCTACAGCATTAGGTCATAGAGCACAGAGGGAGATCCCTGCTCAATTCACCGACATTATGGGCTCATTCATCAGAACCCTGCGAGTTTCGTCTCGTTACAGCCATTAACTGGATGAGGAGCACTGCCCCATTTTACAGATAAACTGAAAGTACAGGTGACCTCGGCAAGGGCGGCTGCTGGGAAGAGAAAAGCAGTGGCCCACTTCCTTTACCCACGCGAGAGGTTCCTTCCTCAGCACACACATCTGTGTTTTCACAGAGCCCAGTCATAACAGAGCGGCTCTGCACATCACCGCACCACCATAAACAACGCTCACTTTGAAACATTCTCTCCATCTTTCAAGATTATTGCAGCATCTGTTGATCGCATTAAGTTGTAAGTGTGCTATCTCCATGGAGACTGCAGAGTCTCCCTGGGCTTCCAGTTACTGGATGTGGCTTCAACTGAAAGCAGAGTCACCCAATGAGTCAACTGCTATTCTGTGTAATGAAAGGAGAGGATGTCACTGGGCTGACTGTCAGGTACGTTGGATAATGAAGCCAGATTTATCATCATGCTTTCTTGAAGACATTGGTATGGAAGTGATGCCTCAAACAGGGGTTTGTGTAAGGTTTGGTTAAAGGACAGTCCTTAAAAGCTGTAGGCATCCTTCTCCCTTGAAGAGATCTCCATTCATCCATAGGGAAAGCGTCCCTGTGAATTTGCACAATAACCATGCTTGTTTCTCTTATGGCAAAAGCCACTGTGAGGGCAAAAAAGGCACAGTTTAAACCTTGGATTTTGGGGGCCCTTTGCAAGGAAGGCAAGGAAAATATTTTGTGTAGCAGATGAGGGCTGAATTCAAGAGCATTCAGCCAGAATGTAAAGTGACAGCAGTAATGAGGAAGCTCAGTTCATTTGGCTCACACACTTCATTCTGTCAAGTGATTGGAAGCCCTGGAATTCTAGCTTTTAACTGTGCATTTGCTTTTAATTCTTGTAAAGGGGGGAAAAAACCCATTCTAACATCTGAATCTTAATCATACGCAGCAAATCAAACACCAGTGACAAGAAGTGACCCACTGCAGGTGCGCTGTAAATTAAGGAAAAGCAGCCTTTTCCCCCTCCTGTTTCCCAGGCTGAGGCAGCAATGGAAGCTGAGCCCACCTGATGTCCTGCAACCCACTGTCCTCATTTCCATCCCTCCACATGCTCACAGCACCACCTTCCCAGAGAGCGGGCTGCTCCTCATCCCCCCGTTGTGTGCGCAAGGAAACTGAGGCTCAGAGGTGCTGCACAGCCTCGCCTGGCGCAAACCGATGTGACCCAACTTGTCATCTTCTCCTTTACAAGAGAGCGCATCAGCTGTGTGGCTCACCAGGCTGAGCCAGCCTGCCCTTGCGCTGCGGTGAGGGCTGCTCTGTAACCACCCCATCGCCCAAAGCAGCATTCCATGCTTTCCATTTACACCCACCTCTTACCAGAACACCCAACAGTGCGGCTTGCCCAAGGATGAGAGGCTCTTTAAGGGGCACTGAGCTTTGCTGTAGTTACAGGCTCTGCAGAGGCAGCCCAAACCCCTGCGGTGATTGAGTGTGGCAGCCCAAGAGGAGGGGAGCGAACGCAGATAAACAAACTGCTGTCCTCTAAATGAAAGAGCTGCTGGATTTAATGTGACAGGGCCTGGGATGCTTCATTTGACACAGACTGGCAGCAGGCTGGTGATTGGCAAGCACTCGCTATAATGGCTCTCTGGCCTGTCAGAACATCACAAGATCATCTGCAGAGCGGCCCTGCAGCCTTGAGCAGAGCGAGGGCTCTGCTGGTTTGTGGTTAGAACTGAAGTGAGCTCAGTGGCTCTGGCCCCTCCGCTGCCAGGACCTGCAGGGAGCCTCCATGCAGGGCCCAGGATCCCACATACCTGGGTGAGCAACCCAGGGTCCGGGTATTGGTACCTCTGCGAGGAGCAGCTCCCAGCCCAGTTAGAACTGCACACAGTGCTTCATGTGCTCATCCACGAGCAGAAAACAGAGATCGGCAGGAGTAAAGTTTGACTGTGCCCTGCGTAGCACACTGCAGAGCACTGACTTCTTTTGCCCTTTCAGTTTGCAGCTGTGTGGGTATTTTCAGCCCCGAACTGCAGCATCACTGTTAGCAGGAGCAGGTACCGCTGGCTGGATCTCCAGCATGGTGCTCAACTGCTCACAGGAGGCTCCTGGAGAAAGGTGGAGGATACAACACTGCCCACAGAGCATCTCCAGTGCTGGAGGAAGGATTTGACCTTATGTTTAGGACAGGAGCAAGAGAGCAAAGTAAGGGAATTCCCAGACATAGGTTCTCTTGGACGCTGCCACCATTGACAGAAGCCTCAAACCCACTATGAGCTGTGCCTTTACTTGCCACAAAGGAGGAAAGCGGGAACATGGCAAAGAGAAATATTTCCCCAAATCCCACTAAAACATCCCTATTCAAACCCAGCAACACCCCAATGGTCTTGTGATCTGGAGGCAGGCCAGCTCCCTTCTCTGGGAAGAGCAGACTTGCCTTCTTCCAAAACACTGGAAAGCTCCAAATAGCTCGTTACTATAAGATACGCCGCCCTTACAGAGTTACACAGCGTAGTACAAGGCTTGCTGTTACCCCGAGGCTGCTCGGCTTCAAACGGGGCGTGCAACACATGTTGAGCTCCCGGTGTCCACTGCTGATGCTAACATGGAACTAAGCGGTGTGCAAACACCATGCCTTCCGCCCCTCTACTTACACCGCGGCTGCTAAACTTAGCCCTGGGCGGGAGGATGATGCTCACAGCTTTGAGCCTCCCACTGCAGCCCCAGAGCCGCGGCTCTGCCGGGGCAGTGCTTTCCCTTTGGCTGCGGAGCAGTTTGGGTGGGAAGCTTCGTTCGCTGCCCTGGCTGCATCCATGGCTTCCGAGGCTCGACGCTGCCGCGATGGGCAGGGGTAGAGAGCTGTGCTGGTTCCAGAACCGCAGCAGGTTTGTAGGGGTGGAGGGGGAGACCCCAACCCAAGCCAGGCACTGGTTTCCTCCTGCCTGTGTGCTCTGGAATATTAACAATCCCCACTGCGCAGCGCAGCGCTGTAAATCCTGCCCGAGAAGCACTCCCTAACAAGGAAGAAGATAATCGGTCCCCTTTTGGTACCCTCCAGCACCCTGCGCCGTGGTGAAATTAAAGGGGAAACCCAAGAAATGCACTGACAGCCAACACAGCCAGAAGACCTCTGCGAGCGCCATGATTTCCTCTGACCAATGTCTCCAAGTCAACAGGTATTGAGGGTATGAGGAGAAACATTGCCTCCCCTTACTTAAAGATAACTGAGGGTTTTTTAAAGGGCAGCTGGTGAAACCTGCAACCCCAGTTGCTAAAATCAGCATCATCTGTTATTTCCCACATCACCGCAAACTGTTCCATTTTATCCGAGCTAAAAACAGCTTTTCTCTGCTGGAAACATGCAAATATCATTCCTTCATAAAGAAGCCACCAGATGGGAACTTAATAACTGGAGACTCTAATTCACATAGCCTGGAGTTGCAAAAAAAACCACCAAACTTGGAGAATTCTTGTTTATATCCTGCTTATTCACCGGTTTAAATCTGTTTCCATGCACAGGCAGCTGGGCTGCAGCCAAGCTGGGTTAATACTAAGGCTATTTCTCCATGCAGGACGCAAGCTGAAGTGACTGGGAATGGTTTTGGTTCTTGCTGCCAAAGGGAGCTTTCCATGGCAGCGCTGCTCTGGTGGAAGAGCAGCAGCTCTTCAAAAGCTGCCCCTTTTCTCTGGGCTTGTTTTACTCTGTTCCCTTTTTAAGGTCAAGTCCATTCCCCCCTTCACAATGTCTGAAGTGAAGCAGCGCAGATGTTTTCTGCTCTTGCAAAAGTATGTGGGAGAGAGGATTTTAGTGGAGTTTTATGGATGCCCAAATGGCTCTGCTGGGGGAGGGAAAGAAAAGGAGCCCAGGAAGGAGATGGACAGCAAAACACAAAGCAGGAGTGATATTCCTCAGTGCTCTACAACTTCAGCAGGGAATACAGAGCCCAGGAACAGCAGAAGAGATAAACTCTTCACGGATCCATTTATAAGCAGAACAAGTGTTTGCAGTGCAGGGAATAAATGCGGGTGCTGACGGGGCAGCTCTCACACGTTAACTCCAACATCCTCCAGCACTCTTACAGAGCATTTTGGTGCGGGCTGGGCCTGGCTTTGTGAGCAGGCAGCTTTCAGCAGCTTGCTGCATGGCCTGGTTCAACTTCCACACTGGTGCTTGGCCACTGGAGCATCACCATTGTGTCCTTTGGGCAGGGACAAGTTCCTAAGTGTGCATCTGCTGCTCAGTGTGGAGCCCTGCAGAGGTGCACAATTGACTTTGGCTTCCAGCAGCGCAGATCAGCATCCTCAACCCAGGTGTTTCCTCCTGCCAGGACTCATCTGCCTTCACAGGGCAGGCATTGATACCTGTGCTACTGCTAGCACCTATGCTGCACTGACAAGGCTACACGGGGGTCTCAGCCTGCTACTGCCCATTCCCCGTTCAGGCATCTGGTATCTCCTCACCCTTGGGAGTCCTGGTTTTTATCTCCAGGTGCAAATTTAATCCTTCTATTGTAACAGGAGCTTTGGTAGGTGCAGGTGAGCAGAGATGTCTGGCATGGCTTGAACCCAGCCGGTAACTCAGCACCAGCAGCCTCTTGCTCACTATCCCCATTTTCCCTCCCTCAGACAGAATGGGGAGGAGAATGGAAAGAATGTAAACCCCATGGGTTGAGATAAGAGCAGCCCAACAACTAAAGTAATATTAAACTACCGCTAAGGGAAGTAACAATGGGAGAGGATATAAAACTACAGAGGGAAGGGAAAAAAACACAGTGAACACAAGTGATGCTCAATATCACCGCTCACCACCCACCGACCGATACCCAGCCCACCCCTAGCAGAGATCTGGCCCTTCAGGTACCTCCCTCCAGTTTCTATCCTGGGCATGGTGTGCTGTGGTATGGAATACCCCTTTGGCCAGTTTGGGTCAGGTGTCCTATCTCTGCTCCCTTCCATCTGCTCATGCCCCCTCCTTGCTGGCAGAGCATGAGAGACTGAGAAGTCCTTGATCAGAGTAAGCATTACTTAGCAACAACTAAGCCACCAGTGTGTTACCAGCATTGCCCTCAGCCTGAAGCCACACACAGCACTGCATCAGCTGCTAGGAAGGAGAAAAATAACTGTTAGAGCTGAGCTCAGGACAGTGCCAGATGTTTGAGATTCACCTTACAGGAATATCTATGTGTGGCTGAAGCATCCATGTTCCCTGCTCACTGCCTTTGCAGGGGTCTGTCGTGGCCAGAGGGGTTAAACACCTTCCGGTTCACACATTCACCTCTGCTCACCACATTGCTTACGTTGACAACAAGGACCCCCAGTCATCACCCATTCAGCTCATTGCATCAGGGTGACCTCAGGATACACACTAACAGCATCAAGTCCATTGTCTTTGAATTATGTGCCCGTGATCGAGCTCCTGTAAAGAACAGGATCAGTTTAACATGCACAGGAACCCCTTGGACTCAGTTATCACCCAGGTTATAGCCTCTGCTTTAAGTATGAATTATAGCCTTTATCTAAAAGGCTCTCGGCATATGAGTGAGTGCATCTGTTACCAAGTATATTAATGTATGAAAGGCTGTTGTTGAAGACTGCACTGCTGAGGGCTGGTGAAGTACAGAAGAGCCTTCTTGAAATGATAAATGCTCCATCCCTGGCAGTATTCAAGGCCAGGTTAGACAGAGCCTTCGGCAACATTGTCCACTGTGAGGCATCCCTGCCCATGGCAGGGGCTTGGAACTGGATGATCTTGAGGTCCTTCCCAATCCAAACCATTCTATGATTCTATGTCCAGATCCAGCCCAGGTTGGCAATAGTCAAGAGGTGAGACAAGGCCGTGATCTCATCCCATTTCCTAATGGGAAGCTGGATGCACAGCAGAGCTACCACCACTGCTACCTGCTCTCTATAGAGAGCAGTTGGACAGGGCAGCAAGCTCTCTCCTGCATCAGAAAGCAGGGGCTGTAGGCACAATGCAACATGCCATCACTGGCATTAGCTGCCTGTTGTGCCATTAAACAGGGATGCCAAACTTTTCAGGAGCACAGGGACAGCAGGTCTGTGGGTGAAACGGAGCCCTTGCTATAGCTACAGGCATCTACACAGGAGAAAGCACCTACAATTACAAACACTGGGCTGAAATCACTCCTTTCCTCCCACCAGTAACGCTCCTGCTGCAGTAACACTGTACCCTCATTCCCACAAGGGAACCCTCCAGTCTCTATGGGCATTTTACACACCTGAAAGATAAGCACAGGGGAAGGAACACATAAATCCAGACTGTCCATCTGTAACTGAAGCAGGAACAAAGACAATCCCAGGTATTGAAAGGAGGCTCATCAACCCTCCAGCACTGAACTGGAAGCTCAGGAGCTACGAGAGAAAGCCACAGCTTCAGTTGGAACACGTGTGCCTTGGCCACTCACCTCAAGCAGAAAATGAGAGGACCCCATTCCCTGGGGGTGAATTCATCTCCAAAGAGGCCGGAGACTTCACCTGGGCAGTAAATGGGAGTTTAAACCTCCTAAATGCACCATCAGCTCTTCCTCCCTGGGCGAGGATGGGGAAGCAGGGAGGAGCGGAGGCATTTCCTATTGCATCTAACCTGTTTTCTGCATGAGTTTTTCAATGATCACTTTCAATCTGCTGTAAAATCTTCCCAGGGAGAGAAACCCTCAGAGCATGAACCAGAAATGTAATGATCTGGGAAATGTATTCCTCTTTAGGGGGAAGAACACTGGATTCAGCCTTGTGCTCCCACTTTTATTGTTCACAAACTATGAAGGTTTGTTTGCCACAGCCATAGGCACAAGCACCAGGTCCTTGTCAAGCATGCTGTCCCTTGGAGGGGCTGCCAAAGTGCACCAGATCCTATGTCTGTCTGCTCCTTTCCCTCCTCACATGAAGCACCAGGAAGAGACTGGCCTAAATGTGCGGTTTAATAAACTGCAGCAACGTTTATCATCATTAGCTAATAGTTTTACATACTTTTGCCACCTGTAGTAGTGTCCACCCCTTTGGTGACTCTTGGCTTCGGTGGCTTCCTGTGGCAATGAGTTTCATACTAATTACGTAGCATGTTAAGCAGCACTTCCTATCAGTTAATGCAGTTCTGGCTGCATCCCTGCTTCCAAATTCTGCTAAAAGCTCTGGTCCCACATCAGTGCTGCTGTGCCACCCAGACCCTCCTTGTGACCATGCGGACCTCTGGAAGCTTCCATTAGCACAGCACTTCAGGGGCAGCAGGGCTCAGCTCTCAGCACACAGGGAAATGGGACCAGTGGAGATCCACATCTGTCCAGAGCTGCAGGGAACTGCATCTTCCACTGCACTGAACTTTCAGCCCAGATGCTCCACCGCTGGCGGTGTTCAAGGCCGGGGTGGACATAGCCTTGGGTGCCGTGGTTTAGTGGGAGGTGTCCCTGCCCATGGCAGGGGGGTTGGAATTGGGTGATCTTAAGGTCCTTTCCAACCCTGACTATTCTATAATTCTATGTCCCCATTTCACAGGAGCTCTGAACGCAGCCGCTCTTGATCCTCTGTGCCTTGGACCTCAGGTCTCTACCATGATAAAACAAGCAGAATATGAAATACTGCCAGCTCACAACTGGAGGATGCTACCAGCACATGGGTAGCCATGCAAGTTGAAGAGTTACAGAGAAGAAAGCCTGTGAGTCCAGCCAGACCCTTGGATAACTTGCTACCCACAAGCAAACCATACCACCATGCTAGTCAGTTTTAAGCATGACTCCAAAAAGGACTCCTTTACTTTACAACGAGGTTGTAGCAAGCACCTTCGTAATCGTGGTTAAAACATGAGTTCAGACTAGCAGAGATCACCATGAGAACCAGGCAGAGAGGCAGCTAAGGGGCGATGTCACACACATTGCATTTAATGCTTTCTGCAGAAGAGCATAAGGCAATGGGGAGAAACCTTCAGTCTCTACCCTGAGCAACTGAAAATGCTCAGGACATGGGCAGGGGGTGAGAGGTTTCTACATTATTTCCAGTAAAACCTTGATTTGGTTCAGTGCCTGCTGACAACACCATCCCTATTGCCTTTGATTACCTGATCCCCATCAGAGCAAAGAGGACTGCAGCCCATCCCAGGGCTACAGAGCTACAGCCAGGATGTAAGGAGACCCTGTGATGTCCCAAGAGGGTGGCATGCCAAGAACTGGGGCTTCACATCTGAATCCCCCCCAGCCACAGTCCTCTCCCCAGAACAGAACTGACCCACTTCATAAATGATGCTCTCTTCCTTCAGCATCCAAATGCTGCTGTATCATTTAACACTACCCAGGGGCTAATTTTCTCCCTTGGGGATGACAGATTAGATCCCACAGCTTCTCTCTCCCCTTGAGTTTTCAAAAGGTCTTTCAAGTGTAATATAAGTGTAATACACTCAGGTATTTATACATCAATCTGTGTTACCTAAAGCACATAATACAGAGGCCTGGATCATAGCGACATCATTACAGGGAGTTTTCAAGAGAGCAAGGGGAATAGATGGATAATTCTGTGGTGTCTTTTCTGTTTGTATGCTGAAGCTTCGAGCAGCTGCTGCCTTGGACACACCTTCAGAAACACAGCATTTCACTGTATTAAACCAGCAAGGTAAGGAGCAACCGATCCTCCAGATCCCCTTCAAGTTACTGGCACTCGCACATCACCTTGGCTCCTGCCTTCTGCTGCTTCCTCCCATTCCTTAATCCCTTGAAGCTGTTGCACCCCTGCAGTCACTGCCTGTCAGAGCATTTGTGCTGTACTTTCACACTGCCAGGGATATCACAACATGGGAAGCAGAGGTGATGGCTTGGCTGCTTTGGGGAGCAGCATCAGCCCCTCTCTCTACTCTGCATGGCACTGCGGCAGCTCAGCTTCGAGCAATCTGATCACTCACAGGCAGTTGCTTAATACTTTGTTAGGCTGAAGGCTCAAACTGGGCCCAAAAAGGCCTCTGACCACACATAGAACTTCTTGGTACAACACTTCTGATATCGGTTTACACAGCTCCTAAAGAGCGTGGTACATGTTTCTGACTGGAGTAAAGTACCAAGGTAAAGGACTGCAGAAGGGCAGTAAGCTCTCCTGCTTCCTCACCAGCTGACACGAGCAGGTCAGAGCACTCCAATAACAGCACTTTCGTGTTGTATTCACAGGGCAAACGAAAATCAGGCTCCTCTGGCAGCAGGTGATGTACAGAAATACAGCCAAAGGTTTATGTTAGCTAGAGGATGTGAAGAGGCGTACGAATGTCTCCTAGCCAGCCACCACTGATCAGGTGGCCTGACACCCTGGCCGTGCTTCCCATGTGTCCCACAGACCAGCCTTCACCCCCAGCATCTGCTCCCTATAGGTTTCCTTCTGGTTTATAAAGGCATTTTAATACACTGACTTGCCTCTGAGGAAAAAAGTGCCTGGCGTTTGTTTAAGTGTCTTTATTAGACCTGAAACAAATACTGCATCATTTAACTTTGAGGCTTTTGTTGCTGGTATCAGTCATGTTCTGCAAATCACAGACTCAAGACTGCATCTAACCCCTAATAAGCAAGCAAACTGCTATTCGTCCACCTCCCTGCTTTCCCCTAGCTGCTGTTATCTCTGTGTGAGACTGGGAATTGGAGGAAAGAATGACCCAGTGATTGTCTAAATCAGCCCAGCTCTAATTTACTGGAATATGGTTTGAGCAGCTAATGTAACACCTACTGTGAGCAAGATGGAGCTATCTCCAGGACTTCTGTAGGCTAGGAATAGTCACTTAAATGGCATTGTCTGGCTGCACTCACTGGAGGGCCTGCTGCACCACAGAGAGCAGTTAACCCTTGGAGTGTGAAATTAGGTCAGAAGAACCAAGCTTTCAACTGCAATTGGAAAAGTTAACTTTCCATAGAGCATCAGGCGTCCTGTTTGCTGCGTTCTCAACCCCTCCTGTAACAAACAGCTTGAGCAATTACAGGGCTCAGGTAAGCAGGCGCTACCAAGGTATCCCCCGGATGCCCTTGGTCTGGCAGCATCCTCCTCAGCCTTCACTCCTATGGTTCCATGGCACATTCCCCACAGCCGGGTTAAGCAGCAGATCTCTCCCTAGAGGGAAAGGAGGGAGGGGTTTTCCTTCTTTAAACTCCTGGTCTGAGGCACAGAGGAGTCAGCACTTCCCTACCAATGCCCCGGTACGGAAACTGAGCTCCCCCCAAAATTACCTCCATCTCTGTCCTTCAGCTCCTCATGAAGAGGTGAGAGGAACAACTTCTCCTTTCCCTACTGACTGTGAGCGCTTCAAGGCAGACACTGGGCTTGGCCTGAGCACATAAAGCACCCAGGACCGCACGGCAGCAGTCCCTGATGGGCCAGGAGGATGCTCATCATACAAACAGCTTCATTTTCAACAGCAAGGTCATTTCAAGACGTTAAGTCAACACTCAGCAGTGACTGTGGCTATGACCCAGAAATCCTGTTTTAACAGGTTTTGGTAGAAAAGGTATTTAACCTTTTCAAATGGAAGGATGAGTTTTCAAGAAGCAGTGCTTTCCCATCAGATACTGTGGCATTTTAAAGAAGAGGACGTTCGTTTTAACTTATTATCCCAATTTCACAGATGGAGAAACCGAGGCACAGAAGAACGGAGCAGAGGAACAACCGGAACCAGCTACGGATCCATCCGGTTCCTCAGCACCACAGTTGTCAGTCAACCAAGTCCCCCCCGAGACACAGGACCAGCAGTTCAACAGCTAAGAAGGGGTTATCCCAACACCCTGGAGCTGCCCCATTCCCAAGGACCCCACAGGGTCCCTTCAGCAACGGTTTTGCCAAAGCAGGACTTTGCCATCTTCCCATGCAATGGTTTCCACTGAAGCTCCTTTCAGCCCCAGGCAACATCCGTGTTGCTTTTCATTGACAAAGGGTAAAATGGCGACACAAAGAATGCAATGCTTCCAGCCTGAACTTCCATCCTCGCGGAGCTGCTGGAGTTTAATTGCTCACAGAACCAGAGTTCCAGGTTAAGCTGCATGTAATCCCTTTACTTGCAATGCACTGGGTGTGTGCAGGTAGCACATAACCCTCCGGTTTAAAACCGGACTTCCAGCAAGCACGATTCCCATTAACCTCTTCAGCTGAGGAGCGGATGAGCTCCCTCAGCCTGAGGAGCTGAATCAGCAGGGAGCACCCTTGTGCTGCTCCACTTCCCATGCTGCGAGATGCCTCTGGTCCCTTCATACTCACACAGCCTTTGCATAGAGGAGGCCATTTCCCTCCCAAATGGGAGCCTGCACACACACAGCCACAGTCACTGCTGCAAGGGGACACAGCCCCACGTTAACCCACAGCCAGGCAGTGGGTGCAGTTAGCCCAGGCTAAGGGAGAGCAGCCTGGGTGCAGCATATACATCCTCCCAAATACGTGCCTTCCCAGAGCAACGAGACACTGGCTCGCACTGGACCACTGACATCCCTGGAGGCTCCCCTGGCTGCATGCAGAGGAAGGCCTCTGTATTCCTTTTGGGAGCTATTCACCTGCCCAGGAACAAAGCACCTTGATTCACTCCGAGGATGCCTTTCCCATACAGTCTTTCCACACTGCCCTGGAGGCAGCCTGCAACGGTTTGAAAAGCCACTTCTAAAGGAGCAACGTTAATGAGTGCAGCCCCATCTCTGCAAACACAAAGAGAGAAAGCAGGGAAGACTCAAGTACAAGAGGCAGATGTGAGCTCTGTGCTTCCTCAGAGGAAGAGCCCATGTCTGGTGGAGGTGTCTGGAGGACAGAGCGGGTCCATGCCACCCACTGCCCCAGACACCCTGCTGCCCAGACCAAACCTCCAACAGCACACACACCAGCAGCAGAACCACCTCCTGCTTCTGCAAAGGCAGCACAGCACCAACCCCAACAGCAGAGCTGCTCAAGACATACCCAGGGAAGGCTTCCACACGGTCTCCAGTTCCCCTGAGTGCCATCGCTCCCCTTCCTTGCATCACCTGAAGTAGGCAATCACCATCATAGCCCATCAGCTGATGCCCTCCCCAGCACCTGGAGCACACCAAGCTCCAGGAGGTGTTAAAGGGTTGGAAAGAACATGGAATCTTATCCAGCTCCAACCACTGCCATGGGCAGGGATGCCTCAGACCAGACGAGGATGCTCAAGGCTCTGTCCAGCCTGGCCTTGGACACTGCTGGGATAGAGCATTTATCACTTCTTTGTGCAGCCTGTGCCACCACCTCCCCTTGTCTGCTCTAACTACAGTTAAAATCCAGTTTTCAGCTGCCATGTCACTTTAAAAAACAATCCCCCCCCCAACAGGCTTTATTTAATTCTCCAAGGAAATAATGAGGTTCTGTTATTAAATAATGTAAAATGATTGAGGTGAGTCATAAAGCATTTGTATTAACACTAATGGATCCACCATTAATTTTTGTCTTTATTTTATTATTATAAAACTTGTCTGGCTCTCCCCCCCTTCCTCTGTCCTCCCCATCACATTTGGTTCTCAAGGGAAGTAATCAAGGCTTCACTTGAATTTCTCATTACTTGAAAGGTTCCACATCACAATATGGTAATGGGGCAGTTTTGTAATTACAATTCAAACAATAAAATCAGGGCAAAAGAAAACTGGAGCGGTTTTCAGGGCCTTTTGTCTTTCAGTCACCCGGAAGTCACTGAACTGCTTTCAAACCTGCTTAGAAGAGGGCAGTTTTGACTTACTGTTATGCAAAAACCATTGCCCCTGAGCTCCATTTTGCAAAGCTCATCCTCCCTCATTTCCTTCAATCTCTTCTTCCCTCCTTTATCTTTCCTTTTCACGAAGTGCTGGGCAGCTTTATCTCCCAGTGGGATGCAGAACTAGAATGGTGACACTTACGTTTTACCACTCGTTTCCTTCAAGGCACAATACCCACTCTGTGCCTCAGTTTCCAATTTGCAGTGGACGCTAAGGAGCTAAGGCTATTTTGCTGTTTTTACCCAGAGATCTACAGGTTTATACAGCATAGGCTAAATCCTGCCTTCAGGAGCAGGACACAGGTGGCAGAGATGAGCAGAATTAGCTCTGTTCTCTACTAACAGGCTTTGAGATCCCACAGGACATAAGACTGGATTGGATGTGACAAATAGTAATGATTATTCTTATTATTCCTCCCAGAACTGGTCTAAGACATCATCAGCTTCAGATATGACAACGTGGCAAGACATTGTGCTTTATGCAGTGCCTCTGAGGGGCAGCGGGTGGAGGCGGAGGAGCCGCTGCCCCATCTCCTCCCTTTACATGGGTCCAGGGGGGTTCTGTGCCTGGGGTCAGATGGGTACCAGCTATGAAAGGCAGCCTGGCTGCTGTGGTTGGGGCAGGACTGGCTTCCCTGAGCATGGGCACAGTTCCCAGGGCCCTGGCCTCTGGCAGGGCCCGATTAGATGCTGCTGTGAAGCAAATAATGCCAAAATGCAAATAACAGCAGCAGCAAATTCTTGATTAAATATGAACAAGCGCAGAGAATTGCTTATGTCACTCACCCCACTCCTCTGTCATCCATCTGTCTGCTTCCCTCCTCTTGCACCATCTCTTCCCCCAGCCATCTGTTCGCGCTCTCCCTTCTCTTCCCTCCCTGTCCCCACACCTCCTTCCTTGTGCAGCTCTCAGTTTGAGTGGGTCCCACCGAGCTGCTCCTCTCCCTGCTTCCATGCTGGACCGAGCTCTCTGGTGGTGGTTTGGACATTCAATGGGGATGTTAATGTCAGCGCAGGAAAGCTGAAGACGGTTCCTGCTCCCCTGCATCCCCTGGGAATGTCTCCCTGGCATCCTGCTTGAGGGATGGAGAGGGAGGTGGAAAAGGGCTTTTAAAGGGGGTTTGCCCCGTTAGTGCCAGGAGGTATTTCCTGGTTTTGAAGAGCAGTCACTTTAGAGTGGGCCCTGGGGCCAGAAAGTCTCATAGCCCTTCCCTGTTAACCTGTGGGGTGCCTGGTCTCAGGATTCCACTTGGGCCAAGAGCAAAGCAAAACTAAAACTGTTAATGTTTGACTGTATGTGTAGGTAGTTAATATTCAGTGCACACAATGGGAAATATCAACCCCCCCCCAACATCATTTACACCAGAGCAGTGTTTGCACAAACTGCTTCTGAATCAGAGTAGTGGCCTTTTACTGCACCTTGCAGGGTTTTATTTGCTTTTCTCTGGAGTTCACAATAGCATGAGGCAAAGGCATCCGATCGATGGGCTCAGGAAGGACATAAACCTCATTGTTCCAACGCATCACCTACATCTCCCCGCAGGGCAGGAAGGATGCCCGCTGCCTGCCTGGGTTATCACCAGTGCTCCTGCTGCAGGGGATCTGCCTGCTACCATGGAAGCCAACAGAACTGGCTGCTGCTAGAGACAGATTGGGTTTGATCCAGACTGGCAAATTCAGGGTTCCTTTAAAAGAGCTGAATAAGGGCCCTGTTGGCTTTGATAAATCCTTTCCCTGACACATTCCTCAGACTTTGTCTCAGCAGAGGATAAAGGATAATAGTACAGGGAGAGAGATGGTGTCCTCTTTCCTTGTAATTTAAATACAGTGAAACAATGACATTATATCAACATAAAGCTGTTAGAAAAATAACCTGGCTGTGCACCTTCTTTCCAGAGTCTCCAGGGTGGAATCAGTTTAGATTGATGTATGATAAAGGAACGAACCTGTTGCCTGTATGGGGTGGCTCTTGGTGCAATAGGCAGTGCTGTTATCAGACCTGTTAGACAAATAGAGCTGTGAAGTGCAGACATATTGTCTGAAGCACACACGAGGCTTTCCAGGCAGCAGAGATCTTCTTAAGGAATCCTTGATAAAGGAACAAGCCTGTTCAAGTTAATGGATATCCTCAGGTGATGCTTGGAGAGGATGTGTGAAGTGACTGGGGAGCTATGCTGCTGCTGCTGATGCACATCCCTCCCTGCACAAACACACCTTAGTTCATGGGAGCACTGCCTTCATGGAGCAAGGGGAAGAAGAAAGGGGCATAAATAGGGCAGAAGGTGGTGATGGGTGAGCCACGCTAATTGGAGTAGCCCCAACCCTGCTCAATGGTGGTAGAACAGGAGCATTTGGGTTGTCAGGGTATGGACCTACAGCTGAGCCTTTGGATAAGGACTGCTCATAGAGCAAGGAGGAACACAAAGGGGCCATGGCTCAGGGCTGCTTTGTCCAGAATCCCACCTCCAGGGACCCTTCCAGAGAAGGGAAAAGAGGTGTGATACAGGATTTGTCCCCAGCACATGAGCATCCTTCAGGGGCTGAACAGCTGAGCAGCTCCATCCTTAGTCCACGCTGTATTACCCTGACCTTGAGATCTTCCATCTGGTAATAAGAATCAGATGCCAAAGTTACTTTTCAAATCAGCTTCACACCTCCTTCGTGTCAGAAGCATCTTTGGACTTTGTCCTGATTTGCCCTGCTTGAGCGAGAAGAAAGCTGAGCTCCATCCAAATGGGCTTTTAGCATCGAGAACAGTAATTTCACTGCAATGTTTTTCCTAAGGAAAAACCCTACTTTGTTTGTCTGCCTGTGACAGGGAGAATTCTTCATGCTACCACCAGCCCTGGAGCGCAGTCACCTATTGGAAAGATGTCCAGCTTCGGAGGACGTTTAATCTTCTTTGAAAAGAGATAATTAGGAAAACACACACAAACACGTGCCACACGCTCACAGCTTCATTAGGAACTGCCTTCTCCTTCAGCTGAGGAAAAGGGTGCGTTTTGATGGTGGGGATGGGTGCGTTTTCATGCTTCATTAAGGTGCGTGTGCTCATATGTGTGTATCCATGTGTATCTGTAGGTGCATATTTATGTCGCTGAACAGGAGAGGTTTTTAACTTGTTGAAACCTGTGAAATCCCTCATCCTGGTTCCATTTTTGGAAGCAGATTTTGACGAGTTCTCTCCTGTCACTGCACAGAGAGCATCTAATCACGCTGTACAAAGACAGCCACAAGTGACAATGCATCTCCCTCTTCCAGGAGAAAGGAAGAGGGGAACAAAATGAATAATTCAAATGATAATTAGCAGTGTAATTATTCCTGTTTTTAGAGTAACCTACAGGACAGAACATCAACGTTATGAGTCACTGCCAAAGAATAAACAGAAATCATTTGGAAGATGTTGTCCTGGTACTTCAGAAAGGGACTTGTCAGAGACTTTCTCTTCTGATCTCACATTGGCATCAGGAGTACTCGCCAACTGCTCCGTGTAAGGTCAAAGCTGGCATCAGTCATCTGGAATGAAAGGAGAAGGGGAGTTTCAAAAGCGGTGCACGCAGGGAGGACATAGTCTGCTAGAGCCATCATAACTTAGAGCAGAGATGAGACCCTTCCGTTGAACACCCATAACATCAGGCTTGATTCAGGTGAGGGAACAGTCTTCTGCTGTGTGTCTACACAGCCTGGTGTAGCAGATCCCAGCTGCAGGTCTGGTTGTGATGTGCTCCAGTCCTGCAAACAGTGATGCCCAGAGCTGAGATCTGCATGCACCAAGGGTTGAGACCTTCAGGTGCTGAACCATGGGGAAGGAAAGGAAGTGTGTGTGTTTATCCCCATATTTTAGGCTGAACTGGGAGGTGAGAAAGTAAAAACTCAATATCAAGGCCTCCACACTGTGCTTGGGAAGAGCCAAACCCTCTGCACGGAGCCAAGTTGTTACTCACCAGATGCTGCTCTACTACTTTCTGATGGGGATACATGCAGTAAGTCTGGACTTTAGCTACAGCTCAGACCTCTGCTTAACCAACAGCCTCATCAACCTTCCAAACGTACAGCCACTTCCATTTGTTAAAGATGCATCTCTCTATAACGGGAGCTCTGTGGCTGGAGCAGTTCCCATCCAAGGAGACACTGAGGCAGCAGCAGCCTGTAAAACCGAGCAGCAGGATGCCTCTTGGCACTGTAACTCATGAAGAAGGGAAGAAAGATGTCTTTAATTTGCCTGGTAATGATCAATATGGAATCAAACCCGACCTTGAATTTTAATGGCTCTGTGCTAATGGAAAGCCACTTGCAGATGGATGGAGGAGGACCAGAATAGCCCGGAGGAGGGAGGGCTGAGTGGTCCATTGCGCAGCAGGCTCAGCACCCTGTGTGGCCACCCCCTGTCACCATGGATGTGCTTTTCTGGGGCTGGCAGAGAGACAATCGATCTGGGGTGGCAGTGGCTGGGGATGGCCCACTGTGGGCACAGGAGACAGCATGATCCAAGGCCTCTGGGCTCCTCCGAGTGCGGTTTCATCCACCAATTTCCAAGCACTGTTTTAAAAGCAAAGGCATTTACAGAGAGGAAAAGTGAGTCAAGAAACAGGGTCTGTGGCAGCACCCAGAGCAGAATGGGTCTCACGGGCTCCCGTGACACTCGGTCCTTTTTGCTACTCCCTATCTTTGACATGTATCTGATGCTGTACAGACAAGATGTCAGCCCCAGGCTAAGGCACTAACATTTGCAATTGGCAGGGACTCCTTAAAAAGAGAGAGAAAAAAACCTGAAGAATTTATACATTCATATAGATATAAATAAATAGAGATGAGATTGACCAGTTGAAATTATATAGCAGCTGTTAACATTGACATCTTTATTTGCTGCATCAATTGTATTGGGCTTAATCTTGTTCCCACAATGCTGAAAACATTTGACTCATCTTCTGGGGTTTTTTTGGTGTTGATATAGAATCATTTTGACAGTTATCCTATTGGCTGCTAATAAATATCTGCACTTTCTCTAATCAATCATAAAACAAATCCAATCGCCTTTTCGGTATTTATTTGACCTTAATCCTAACAAATCTCCCACTGTTTCATTGAATTTACTCGTGAGCCAGCAGAAGAAGAAAGGAAAAGAGTGAGTATCCGTTGATGCCTGTCCATCTGGTGAAGGCAAGGATAGCCTATGAGATGGAAACCGGGGAAGTACTCATCTGTTGTCTGACACTGTTGAATCACCCCAGCCAGATCCCTTTGCCTTTTGTGCCTTGCTTCCCCTTCAGGAGACCAAACAAAGCTGCAGGAAGCTGAGCACCGCATTTTTCAGTGCCTCAACCAAGGATTCGCAGGACCAGCTGCCTCCTGTCACCTGCACAAGGGAAAGGAGCTATCCTGCTTCTGCAGGAGCTCTGGGAAGGACTTCTCAGCAGCTGCATGGTTAATGCTCACCGGTCTGCAGGTTTCCCCCTTCCTTTCCCCCTTCCTGCCCCACAGGGATGCAGAGTAGTACAGGGTGTTTCCCAAGACGTGGCCATTCCTGCTGGTGTGATGTCTGTGTTTTCTTCCCTCTCTCGCATCCCAGACTTTGCCTGCAGGAACAAACCTCTGAGCACCTCAGAACCGGCGGTGAGATGAGGCGAGGCTTCCCTCCCAGCGCAAATCCTGTCTCATGTGGTGGGGAGGAAGGATGCTCTTACATCATGCCTCATCTGCCCTTACTTACCATCACCCCAGGAGGCAGAAGGATGCTTCAGAAGCAGTTCTGGTATCCACTTTGTGAATATTTCCCTTCCTGCACACCTACCCGAACAGGACTCCGAATCCATATGAATAAATGAATAAATAAAACCAATCCTGCAGTCAAAGAGAGGGTCTGTGTGTGAGGGGGGAAAGGATAAAAGCAGGAGAAGCAACTCTGTCCTTTGGTGCCAGCAGCACCAGGCTCCTGCAGTTGGAACCCCAATGAGAACCAAAGTATCTTCATCATTATCTAGCTGCAAATGGCAGCTGCTTCAGCAGCCGCTGCTCGGGCAGGACGGTCTCTTTTACGAGAGCAGGAAGGGAACAGTGGGGCAGGGAATTAAAATATGGGCTACAAATTGGAAACGGCAGGAGGTGGAGGGGGATTCAGCTCAGCCGGCGGACGCCCAGCGCGCTCCCTATTTATGCTATGCCAATGACTTTGCTCTCAAGCAGCTCGCTGGAGAGAAAGAGAGAGAAAAATATATGTGTCTTGCAGCTTGCCTTGGCCCAGGAAATTCCTGCAGAAGCCAATTGCAGGAGAGACTGCAGAGCCGTGGGGCAGGCAGGGATGCAACAGCCCTTCCACAGCCATGAATTGCCTGCCCTGTGTAGAGAGTAATCTTATCCATAAGGCTGGGGAGGGAGGGCGGATGCAGCAGTGGCTGCTTCCACTTACGGAGCTGCAAAGCCAGTATGAGGTTGAACACAGGCTCAAGACAGGATGTGACCTGTAAAAGCTCATACCCAGCCTTACCTCCTGCACAGGGGAACCTGAACTCGAATTTATGCTCCTGTGTGATCTTGTGTCTCAGCTTTCCTGCCTTCAAAATGGCACTCAGAGCACCAACAGGATGAGCACAGAGGGGTACAAAGCGCTCAGACAGGTCTGCGATGGGGCCGTGCAGCCCTGCCTGGGCCTGGGGTCCCTCTGCATCTGGATGTCCCTTTCCAGCAGGTTTCTGTCCTTGTCTCTTTTCTGGCCCTGTATCACCCCAAACCCAACCAACAGGCCTGCCCTTGGCACGCGCTGAGGGAAGAGAAGCACGCAAAGAAGGAAAGTGATGCCTGAGAGGTGCCTGCCTAGTACTGAGAGCAGCCAGAAATAGAAACATGGGGCTATGAATTAAACACGCTGCAATCACTCATCTGTCTCCAGCAGAGAGTTCAGCTCAGGGTAGATCACTCCTCAGCCTGAACAGATGTAGAGGTGCAGGGATCAGCAAGTGCCCGACCCCACTGGTTTGACCAGAAGCAGTTCCTGTAAATGTGCCCCTCCTATGGCATCCTCACTTTCCTGACACTGCTGGGATCTTTGGGACAATGCTGACCAGTCCTGGACCCTTCCCACCTCCTTGGGACCTTCAAGTATCCCCCGAAAGAGGGTACTACTGCCCAAGGGTCAGAGCCAATGGTTTCCTCTACATGGCCACCATGCCTGACCCTGCAGGACGAGTTGTGCTGCAAAGCAGGCCTGGGGAGGCACAACAAACCCTGTGTGCAGTGATGTGCCAGGCATCTCAATGTGAAAATAGCCAGAACTTCAATCTGCAGGGGACAGTATCACCCTGTTACTTGTGGTGCTCCCAGCCTCAGAGGGGAGAACAGGGCTGCACTTCACTCATTAATCTGTCACTGGTTGGGATTGCAGCTCCTGTGGACCCGAACCTCTGTTGGATCCTGTGCCGTGGCATGAAACCTGTGCAGGGGCTCATCCTGCCAGTAAATACCCCAACTCCTGAGAGCAGGGGCTGTGCTGTGAGAGTGGCACAAGCAGGAGGGAGAGCTCAGCCCTGGGGCCGGGCCATTCATCTCCACTCCTCCCGTTGGGTTCTCTCCACTCTCTGCCGTTGTCTCCATTCCCTTGGGTGGCACTGAGGAGGAGCCAGCCTCTCCCAGAGGCAGGCAGGCATCAGGGGAGCATCACTTGGGCAGGGGATGATTAGCTTTGCTGACAGCTGTCAAAAGGGGATGTGATGGATGGTGCCCAAGCACCAGAGTCTATCGCATGCCTCTGAAGTCCACCAGACAGCAGAGCTCGCTGAGGATTAGCCCCACGCATGCCTGCAGCCCCAGGGCTTGAGACAACTCCAGGAGTGACAGGGAAAATGAAGGATGTAATTTAGAGCCTAACGAGAGGAAATCCACAAAGCCCTGGCTCAGCCTGAAAGCCGTTCCTTGAGAAGGGGCTTGGTTTTCATCTGGCTTTGCAGATGCTCTGAGCAAGTTTTCCTAACTTGCAAAAGGAAACTCGTGGGGATTTGGTACCGGGATGGCTCCTTCCTCCCATCTCTATCATCGCTTCATTAATTGACCTCTCAGAAGCTCACAGATAAAACATATTTGCTACGTGGCTCTCAGATGGCATGTGGGGACACAGTCGTGTAGATTGGCTACACGCAATTAGGCTGCACATGCAGCTTGTGCACAAACCAGCTGCCATGAGCTTATAGATCACTGTTAGTCCGCTCAGCCCTGCACACACTGGAGCACTTACCCTGGTCTTCAGGGATAACCACTCTCCCGTTCCCTGCTCCTCTGCCTGCTGGCAGCACGTGTCCCCTCTGCATGTATCCAGGTCACTTAATGCTTGTAGAGATGACTGCCATGTCCGTCACTTGCAAGTACCTGCAGGATGCGAGCACAGACTCTGATAAACTACTGATCCCATCTACACAGTGACCCGAGTCCACAGGTGGGATATACACATGAATCTTGGAGAGGGAACAGTGCTTGGATAACCAGGAACAGGAAACGTAAAGACTGGGGTATCCCTCACTGCTCTCTGCAGGGGCATCTGGGCTAAGGCATACTATAAGCAACCAGTCCGGCCAAAGTGAGGGCTCGAGGACCACCACATCCTCTGCATCTCTCTGCTCCTCTCCCTCACTTGCAGAGGCCTCGCCTGCCCTGAAGAATCCCTGTCTGCTCCTCTCCTTCCCTTTCATCCGGTTAACAGCCTCGCTGTCAGCCCTGCACCGTGCTCAGCAGCCTCCAAAAGCTCCCGGCAAGGGGCTGACATGGGGAAGGGTTTTTAACCTGTCACGGAGGGAAGGAGCAGGACTCGGCTGCCTCTAATTGCTCTGTGCACAGAGGTGCCTTGTTTATTCAATTAATTTGGAGCCATCAAATGTCAGAGCTCAAACAGCAGCTGATGATGGGGGTGTGTGTGTGTGTGTGTTTGTGTGGTGTATTTTTGCCTCTCTGGAAAGATGGGATATGCAAAGCCCTCTTTTCTTTAAACAATCTCCATCTCTTGCTCTTTATAGGCATTGACTCTCATTGTGCCCTCAGTGAGAACTGTATTGAAATGTGCCTGCAATGCTTTTTCCCCCCAAAAAATCACCCAGAAGGTTAGTGCCAGAGCAGGATGGAAAATCCTGGTCCAGACCCAGGAGCGAAATCCTTGAGGTTGTACTATTTGGCCAAAGGAAAAGCCTATTTCTATTGCTAAATGAACAGATACTTACAAAGGAACAGATTTTCCCTCTTCCCCAAGGCTGTAAATCCCAGACCCAAATTGTCCTCCTTGTTAGCAAACAAAATCCCCTCCACTCTTCATCTCTAAATGTCATGCACTGGCCCTAGGAAACACGCAATAACCACCACAGCCTGAAAAGGGGAGAAGGACTCCTTGCTCTGAGTTGTCAAACCGTAAATCAGAGCAGAATGTATTGCCTCTGCCTGGATTTCACATCTCGCTGTGTGTCGATCTGGCCAGTTGCGCTCTCTGCATGCGTCGTGCCGGGAACCCCTTTCAGCAAGGTCTAGGATTTAACTTTTCAGAGTGAAAGGAAAGACAATAATATCAAAAAGCCTTGTTTCAGCTTGCCTGCTCCCAGTCACATTTCCCCCGAGCATGGGCAGCAGCCTTAGGAGCCGTTTCTGGTTGACAGCTCGGGTTTTATTCACGTAGATAATGAGTTTGGCAGGAGGTTAATAAGTGTCAACTGAAAGATAATTTAAGAGTTGTAAAGATAAATTTGTTGTGCGCTCTTTCTTCTGTGTGTGTGGCTCATATCTCAGTGCCCATATACACGCACACAGAGGGAACAGCCTGGTTTCTAAATCCATAATCTATATGGTTTTCTTTATTCCTTAAGGTAGTGTAAATACCTGAAAGTCACAGTGACATGTAAGTTCTCATCTGCCCTCTTTTGATTCCTTCCCTGTGCAAAGCCATTAGGTTAACACAAGGGGGAAAGAGGGAAAAAAGGAAAAGAAAAGGAATAGAGCTTTAGAAAAGGGGTTTTGCCTCACTAACACAATGCTCAAGCAGAGGATTTCTGCGTGGGCTGAGTGGAGATGAGGCCCTTATGCAGAGTTTTGAGACAGAGCCTTTGGGAAGGTTCATTTGGGTTTTGGCAGTTGCGTCTTCTTCTTCACTCTTTTAACTAGGTTTTTCCTTTAAGACACCCCAGGTTCTGCTCTACTGTAGCCAAATGAATGCACCTTCCAGTGCTTGGCTACAGATTGGCTCGTTCCAGGTCTCAGGATGCTTGTGCCCAGGGACAACAGGAGTCAACATCCTCCATGGAGATGCAATCTAGAAGCCCAAGTACCCCACAGAGCAGCACGAAGGTCTGCCATGTCCCTTCTAACCAGGCTGGAAGTGATTTTCTGTGCTAACCGGTGCTTTCTGCTTCTCTGACAGCTCTGCTACAGCTGGAGCCTCCACGTTTTAAACACCAGGATCAATGCAGTGCTTGGCTAAAGATACACGCTCCCTGCACCTCAGACAGGTACGAAACACCCAGGACAAAACCAAGCACCAGTGCTCAAGGGGACTTCACCTGCCCCAGCCATCACCAGCACAAAGGGAGCATCCTCGCTCAGTGGGCACTTTATAGCTGCACCCTGTAAAGAGCTAATCAGCACTGAAACGTTACCCAGGGCCTTGGCATCCTCCTCTGCTCCGCTCCATCCCACCCTTTTCCTAATCCCTTTAAAGCAGAACAGTTTAGGAAGGATTCGGTGGTGGATGCTGAGCAGCAGGCGAGAGAGAGGACAGCAGGGCTTTGTCACAAGCATCAGTACGTTACTGTTCCACAAAACAAACCCCCTGAAGTTAAAGATTATTTACATTTTAGATATGGGTAACAACCATAATCTATTTGATTAGGCGAGGCTTGAATTAAGTACCAAATTTATCTCTTTACATTGTCAAACTTAATAGTAGTTTAAAGATAAACCTCATTGAAACTCTGCCTTCCCTGCTGGGCTAATTAACACCCATTTAGGCTCTTAAACCTTTGATGGGTGTTTCTGTTCCAGTGCTTTGGTAATAGGGGAAGCTGCTTTAATAAATCACAGAAAAATCTCGGCCATGCAGCACAAACCAAAGGCTCTCTGACCAGATGTGATGGGTTTGCAATGCGGTAAGGGAGATAAAAGCACTTGCTTGATTAAATACTGCTACCAGGTTGAACTCTGAGTTTTCAGGTGCTGGTACTGCTACAGCTCTAATGTGTGCTGAGCGTTTTATTTCAAGGTTGGTCCTATAAAATGGACCAGATTGATGGAGAAACTGAGCCAAAGTGTGCTGAACCCAATGGGTGATGGCCTGTGCGTTTGGTGGCTTTGGATTTGGGTAAATTGACATCATCCACAGGACATTGTGAGCGTTTCAGACTCTTACTGATGCAGAGATATTCCTGTAAAGCAACGCTTAAATTAAGGGAAAGTGGGAATTTAACATGCTGGTGCATAGAAATCCCAAGTGAGCCGTGGATACTGGAGTCTTGTTGGGCCCTACCATAGGATCAGCCCCAATTTTGCCCTTCTAGAATTAGGACTGGTGGATCCAATGGGGGCTACATCCATGAGTTCTCCCCCATTCCTTTGATACTGCCCATGGTATTTGGCTATTGAGGAAATACCTGGTTACTCTTTGAGTGGTTCAGTCTGAATTCCTCTTTAGGCAGGAAGGAAATGTGCTCCTGGCTCCTCCATCCACACGTGAGCAGCAGACAGGGTTTGGGGTGGCTCCTTGCTGTGCCTCAGTCTGCTTTAAGGAGCGAGAGCAGGGCAGGGAGAGATGGTGCCACATTTAATTAGCTCTCAGCAAACCAGATTATTCTTAACATTAAACTAATCTTCAAAAAGGGAACCCTTTAAATTAAAAGTGCAAGGCTAGGAAACCATTAATTGATTCCTTATTCATTAACCTTTTGAAACCATTCAAAAGAGCTGAAAAATGACTTCCTTTGGAGCAAGGGTTTATGCAGGGGCTTGAAGGAGCCTCTCGCGACCTACAACACACAGGGCAAGAGAAGGAGCAGTCCCAAATTGCTCCTTGTTTTACTAATCAGAGTCCCTGCTGTAAACACCACTGATCTTGAACACTCACCTGAAACCACCCTGGAGCCAGCTCTCTGCTGTTTAACCTGTAAACCTCCAACCTAGAGAAGCTCAAATCTCATGACTTGGTTTTTCTTTGTCAATCCAGAGCTTCTGGACCCAAGGGACTTGCATTAGAAGTCCTCCAGAGATGGTGAAAAGCAGTTTGCAAAGGGCTTTAGGGTTTAAAAAACGCAACCACCCAGAACCAAATGAGGCTGACAACAGGAGAACCACTAAAATGAACCCCAGGAGGAAGGTCCCGTGCATTGGCTCCTTGGCCAGAGGTCCCTGTTCTGCTCCCATCTGGGGGCAGCTCCCAGCCCTTTGTGCCCTGAAGGCAAAGACCCAGCATCGGCTTGTTTTGCTTTGTGAAGGCTCTTCCCCAGGGAGCTCTGCGTTCCCATCGTGCCCACCTTCCTTGGGAAGGCTGCAGTTTCCATAGTCACTGAGGAAGAGAAGGAAGACAAAGCCGGGCTGGCCAACGGCTGCCAAATCTGCTTTTGTTTGTGCCTAGCAGCACTTGGGTTTTCCCTGATCTGAAATGACAGTTCTCTCCCTTTCTGGGCTCTTGTTTTCTGGGTATTTGATTCTTGTGCCAGGGCTTGGACAGAAATCAAGGGCTAAGCTCTGGAATTAACAACCCTCTTTCCCGGATCTCATTGGCACTGTGGGGCAAATAAATAGAAGCACTTTCTCTCTTCACATGGTTCAGGCAGCCGGGAACCAAGCTTTTCATGGGAATTCCTGATCCAGCCTCTCTCAGAGAGCATAGACCAAACCTGGAGAGATGGGACCTTCAAAGCCAAGATGAAGTTTGGATGTTCCCATCATGGTTAACTATGGACTAACGTGGCATGCCATGAACCCAGTGCTGTGGGAAAGGGTCAGAGCAGCAAAAGGCTGCAGTGACTGCATTGCTCCTATTTGCAGGAGGGTCTGCGTTTGATGCAGAATAACCCAAGGAACCTGTGTTTCCCAGAGCCCTTTGGGAGAAACATTAAATGATTTGTGCGCTCCATGAATCTGGGACCAGCAGCTCCCACTCATCAGCTCATTTGTACCGCTCTGGCCTCCCAGCATGGGGATGAATTGGGGATGAATTAGGGATGAATTACAGACTTAACAAAATCCATCACCTTTCCCAAATATCCCTCCAGAAGAGACCACGTGCTTGGAAAGGCACAAGGTCCGAAACAAAACCACCCCAGACCACCTTCTCCTGAGCATCCACCGTGTAGCACAAGGGCCATATCCCCACCACTGCTCAGCACATTCCATCTGCTCCCAGGCTCTGTCCTTGCTCCCATGTGTCCTGCTTCACTCAGCATTTGAATCTGGGGGCTCTTTAAAGCAGTCTCTAATGATACTCCATTGATCTCAATTATCCAGAGACAACTCTCAGTTATCCTGAGGCCGATTAAGCAGGTTGCAGATTAATCACGGCCTGCTAAGTGTCCCCTTCACCCTCCTCACAGGTTCCTTACAGCTTCATTTTGTGCTTCGGAAGAAAACACACAAGGCACCGTGTGCTCCCTATCCCACCACCTAAGTCAGAGCGGTGCCTTTGCTGTATCTGCGTTCTACAAACTCATTTCTAACATGGACTCAGGTGGTATTTTTGTTGCTATTTCTTGTTTCCACCACTGAGAGCTGTGCACCCAGGAAAGCAGAGGAAAAAAAGGGCTCCAAAGGGATTTTTCCTTCAAATTCATCAAATTTCTCTCTTTTGAAATGGATGCCCCTCATCATAGAGCCCTGGGGAATGTCTCAGCTGTGTTCCAGTGGTCAGATCTAGCTCATCCCAAACTCGCATGGTTGGTTCCTGGGAGGGAACCTCAGTACTTGACTAAGGACTGAGATGCTTTGAGATGCTCCTGTAGGGAGGAGGTTGGAAGGGACAGGAGCATTCTGGATGTCTGGAAAGCACAAAGCACAAGGATTTCCCCTCCACACTGGGCAGTGCTCAGCTCAGAGACAGCTCTGAATGACCCCATGCTGTGTGGGCAGCCCAGGCTGAGGGCACAGCCATGAACCTGCACCCAGGGGACACAAGTGTCCCATTGGTGCCAGGCAGAATGCTGCAGAGATGTGCACAGGGCTGGGTGCATCTCCATCCCATGCCCTCCTGCTCCCAGCCAGGATGCACCAGGTCATCCCCCTACGAGGTGATTGCTCTGTCCTTTTCTTCTCAATTGCTTTGGCTTTCTCCTAGGGTTTTCAGCCTTCCAAGATGCTTTTATCACAACAAAGAGAGGGTGGAGGAGGATCATGCCATGTCCAGAAATTGGGAACATTAAAGTGAAATACACTGAAATAAAGAAGAGAAAACCCTAACCAGCAGCACAGAGCCCTTCAGAAAGCTGCTGTTTTCATAAACACCAGCTCCAGTGTACCCAAACAGGAAGAAGGGACTGAAAAAGAAGAGCACAAAGAAGCAGCAGAGCAGCGAGCCCTGCACCGCTGCCCTGCTCGAGGTGCTGCTGATGTCCCTGCGCTTCCCAGATTAAGCACAAGTGCTTTGTGGAGATAAATTGAAAACCCTCAGCCCTGGAATGCAGACTCATGTAGCGGCGCTGTCAGGTTAGAGAGGGAGAGAGGGAGCAGCTGCCTATGGAAAAAGAGATAAAAAGCTGAGCGAGAGAGATTGCTGTGCCTTTATGTCTTGAGCTGCATGGCTTTCCGATGGGAAAAGGCAGCCCTTTGAAACATATGTATTTATTTATACATTATACACCCACACATACAGCTCCACGTATTCCAAATACAATTATATAGGCATGCACACAAATATAGATAGATCTTTATACACAGACTCCTGTGCTAGGAATATCCTACAGCCCCAAATGCTTGTGCCTCCCCATGGTGTGTGTCCGAGCGCTGGCTGGAGCAGTGCAGCACCAAGAGCAAACCACATGGATGGAGCAGACATGGATGCTCCCACAAGCTTGGTGGCAGCAGCAAAAAGCAGAGGAGGAGATGGGACCCGGAGCAGGATAGTGGCATCACCAAGGATAAGCTGGATGGCAGAGAGCCATGCATGGGGGTGAGCATGCTCAGCACCCTCAGCTGGCCCAGCTGCCTGCAGCAGGGACACCCTCCTCCTCTGATGACTGCCATTTCATTAATCATCCCTCCCAATTAACTCCTTTACTTCCCTCCTTCCGCATTTATCAAGCAACCGTCCCCAAGCCCTCTTTAGCATCCCTTTGGCAGAGCACGGAGGGGAGGGTGGAGGGGATGGGGACAACAGGACCAGCTTCTGGGGGCAGTCACATCTGCTGGATGGGTTGGGAGGAAGGGGAGGAGGAGGAGGACTTCTGGCTCTGTTTCTGCTTTAAGCCTTGAATCACGACAGGGAAAGGCTAACAGCAGAACTGAAATGATTTCCCATCTTCCCCAAACCTGGCTCACTCTCTCACACACCCCCACAATCCATCCCATGATCTTTAAGTTGAAACTGGCTTTTATCATTACTTGTTCAATGTAGTCAATCAAAATCTCAGTTAATGGCAGGGAATTATCATTCCATTCAGCACAGAGTTGGGTTTTTTTGTTGTTTTGAATTAAAAGTGGCTGTCACAATTCCAACTCAAGCACTGGGCAGCCTCCATCAGCATCCCCCTTTCAGCCAAGCAGCGATGCCGGGGGCTTCCTGGCACTGCAGGTTAAACCCACCATTGCTTTATATAGACAGAAAGCACCAATCCTGCTGCTAATGTTTCTTCCCTCCTCTCGCTGATAGGATTCCTCCGTGCCCCTCGCCCAGGAGGAAGGGCAGCAGTTCACCTGCAATGGTGAGGGAGAGGAAGGTGAGTGTAGGAGGGAAGGATGGAGAGGGGGAGTTAGAGGAAGGATCCATTTGTAATGACCGAAATAAACACAAGTCGGAGAGAAATGCAAATGCCTCGTGTTGTGAATTACTTGACAGAAGAAGTGACAGCTTTTTATTAGGGTGATAACAGTGAGGAGTTTTAAAATAGAATAATGGGTGCAACAAAAGCAATTTTCGTTCGGGATTTTCATTTTAAATGGATGATCTCGTTTTAATCAAGGGAGTCATCACAAAATGCTTTTAATTGCCAAAAGTCGAGAGCTATATTGTAATTTTAATGCCTACTTTCAGGCTGATGATTAGATTTAGATAAAATGTGTATGTGGAGTGGATGGGTTGCTGCCCCATTCCTGCTGGCTGTCATTTCCCCCTCAAGGAAGCACAAGAAGGGAATTCAGAGCTGAACAGAATGAAAAGGCTTTTTGGAAAGAGCACTCACCTTGCCAACAAATACAGAATGGGCTTGAAGCAGAAGATATTTGTTAAAATCTGGGTTTGTTTATTTTCTTCCCCTATCTCCTTCTGTGTTATTTGAAGCAGCTGAGCTGCTAACACAAAGTTTGACTTTTTGTGCTTTTGAAGGCATTCTGGGATGCTGCCGTAAGCCGAGAGATTGGACCACTTCCCGTAGGCTCAGAGAAAGATGTGCATCGACCATCTACCATCCTGCCAGTGAAAAGGCTAATTTCAGGCTCAATTCCAAGCACAAAACCCACCTCTTTAGAAGAAAAATGGCTGAGGCTGTGTGCTTTGTGATTAGAGCTGAGACTGCACAGCCAGGTCCTGGCCCAGTGAGAGACACCCAGGCACCTACCCGATGCAGCAGAGTCGTTTGTACCGTGCGAAATGGGTGCAAATCAGGAAGGGAAGGAACTGGCCTTTTATTATTTCCCCTGGTGCAAGGTTCCTTCTTCATCGGGTTTAAGCATGGAAGGTTTAAGATCAAAGACGGTTCATCTGAATGAGGGTGGCTGCATGAAGTGGCCTGGCCACCCTTGAGGTGGAGCTCGAGCAGGGCTCACTCCATCCTCAGGCGTCCTTCCTGTTCCTGTGGAGCTCAGCTGAGCCCTCCTGAGCCTGCTGGAGTCATCTCCCTTTTCAAACAACCTAGACCTGGCCTGCAGCAGCATCCAAGCAGTGGGAATGGCTCCAGGCTTGAGAGCCAGAGGGATGCACAGCGCCGTGGCAGGAGGAGGGATGAGGCCAAGCTGAGCTGGGATATCGGTGACCCCAGGATGTTGCTTTTCAGTACACAGTGAGAAGGAAACTCACACCTTTCAGCTGTTGGGAGCTCCTCCATCCCCACTCAGCAGGAACAAACAGTGTCTTTGCTCAATTCATGCTTTGTAACCTTTCCCTACCAAGTCCTACCCTAAAGTCATAGGGAAACGGTGTTGGCTCCCATAGGAAGAACCATTCACTCCTGCAGAGATCCCACTGGAGATGATGCTCTCGGTTCAGAAGCCAGGTTGAACTTCATGAGCAGCCCAGGGGCTGAGAACATCCCCAGATCCGCTGCTGACTTCCAGATCTCCCCTTCAGGTCCTTTCGAACTCCCAATTTACTGCACCAGCCCCGAAAGGAGGAAAACTGCTTGGAGTACTTGTTTGAGCCTGGAAGCCTCGGAGGTGCTGGCTTTGGGTCGTCAGTGGAGCAAGGCTGCCTCACATCCCTTGCCTTCCTGTGTCTTTTAGACTTTGCTCCTTTCATGCTGCTGTTCAGACCCAGAGTAGAGAGAGGGTATGAAAGCCATTTGCAAATGTGTTTTCAGAGGAAAATCTGCATCTCCCCACATCTAAGGAAGGGTTCCTGTTGCTGTGCATTGTTCATGTGCACGGATTAAAAGCGCTTGAAAGCCAGGATCAGAAACAAGATGTCACGTTTCTAAATTCACCATGAAGGCGTGAATGAAGACACAATGCAGAGCCGGTGCTGACATGCTCAAAACAAGTCATTATACGGGAGGGAAACCAGCACCTTTCACCTCTGACAGGCTGGAAAAAGAGAAGATCCCTGTTGGATAACCTGACCAAAGGCCTCACGGAGACGTGTGAGTGTGCTGAAGCTCACCGAAAGAGTCTCCACCAGCTCAGAGCAGCAGCGGGTGAGCAAACACATCCTTTTGCAGTTGAGTAAATAAAAGATGCCAGCAACAGGCTCCTTCCCTGTCCACCTTCCTACCTGTGGTCCCAAATGGAGCTGAAGCCATGCCTTCCCTTGGCATCAGGCCGAGCAGACCTTGCTTTTAGCAGAGGTGTCAGGCTTGTTCCCATGCCATCCCTTTGGGGATCTGGGACAAACGCTTTGCTCTGAAGCCGTACCTGGGATGCTCACACCTTAGAGAGTCGTTGTCACACAACAGGGTATGGTGTTGAGGGCTTCCTTCCCTTGCAGGTCACCTTGGCAGCTGTCTCCAGACCCCTCAGATTAAAACCACTCCTGGTTTTAACAGGTCCTCTGCCACATTGGAAGGGCTGGTTTATTTTCCCAGCCAGGATTGGCCCAGAGGAGATCCCCTTCCCCTCATCCTGCCGCCATCTGTGGTTTTTGACTGAAAGCTGAGATCACCTTGAGGTCACTTTGAAGGATTTAATGAAGATCCTCAACTATTGCAACAACACAAGCATGAACCAAGGACACGGCTGAGCCTTCAGAGGGCAGCTTTCTCCCTTCATTAATATCAATAACAACTGTGGAGCTTAATTAAGCCACCTTGGAAGCTGCCTTTGGAAAGCACACAGCAGCGAGAGAAAACCGAGCTCCCCATCCCGCCTGCATCCCTGCTGTGCCTCCTCCCGCGAGCTCATCCCCAGTCTGTGGCTGTGGATCTACCTGGGGAAGATGGGGAAGCTTCCAAGGGTGAGGTGTGTGTGAAATGGATCCTCTGCAAAGCTTTGAATCACAGCCTGGTTTGGGATTGGAAGGGTCCATGATTCACACATCGAGTCATAGAATGGTTTGGGCTGGAAAGGACCTTAAAGCTCCTACATTCCAATCCCCGCTATGGGCAGGGACACCTTCCATTAGAGCAGGGTGCTCCAAGCCCCTGTGTCCAACCTGGCCTTGAACACTGCAGGGATGGGGCAGCCACAGCTTCTCTGGGCACTCTGTTCATTGTTCCTGTTCCATTTCCAGTGTGAGAGCCCAACGGTCTCATCCTGGGGATGAGCAGAGTGCGAGGTGGGTGCTGCTGCCCATGTGCATCCCTGCCTGTACCTGTGTCTCGGTGTCTTTCTTACCCAGAGCCATTCCAGTTCACTGCTTTTCCCCATTTCATGCCTGGAATCTCAAAGATGTGTGTGTTTATCTGCTGCTGTGCTCAAATCACCGCCTGGGCTGTGCTCCCCACGGTCTCTCTGGGAACAGGCAAGATGCTACATGGCTTTTTGATCGAAGCCTCTTTCTATTGAGGTGTTTTTAATGGGGGGTGGGGGGAGAGAAAAAGCTGATTCTTTTATATTTTAGTATCTTTTTTTTCCCTTTCTTATTTTTGCCAAGGAGCTTCAACTTGAGGTGAAATATTTCCCAGTGCTGACAAAAGCTTTGATATTGTAATGCCAAATCCATCAAGCCAAAGCTTTTAACTTGCCATTGTTCTTTTTTTAACATATTGGATTTGTGACGTATGTTCTCCTTCCTCTTGCCCACGATTGATCCATCTCTCCTATTTATCTCCTTCATCTCACCGGGCTGTGGCCTCAAGCCCATTGGAGACTTTGCATCGATTGCCTGGGATTTTGGACAAAGCCAGCCAGTAGTTTTCCTGTACCCTTTTTACCTCTGTTGCCTGTTATTTAGCATCAACCAGGCCAGGGTGAGGGGTTTTCCTTCTGAAACCAATCGACAAGGACATGCGCCTCTCAGCTTTGTGAACATGGGTCAGGTTCCTCAGCATTTCCAAACCCAACCATTTCCAATGGAAGGACATGAAAAGAGTCATCTAGGAATGAATTACACCCAGTTGTGAAGCAGATGATGGACATGGCAATAGGAGTTCTTAGATATGGAGAACAAACCATTTTGGGTTTTGTTCCAGTTCACCAGGGAAATCAATACATCCCAGGTCAGTTCTGAAAGATGTTTTCCTCCACACCATGCAACCTATGCATTGGTTAAGGAGTCTATCTTGTGGTCTGACTTGTCCCTCCAGACCTGCCACCACCATCCTTTTCCCAGGCATTAGCCTAACCCTTTCCCAGCACCAACTCTTTGGTATTTCTAAATGAACTACTTCTTTTCCCCCCCTTTTCCCTTCAATCCACAGGAAGAGGCCATCTTCTCTGGAAAACAACTGCAAACACCAAAGCTGAACTTGCTGTGGCAGAATAAAACAGGCTCTGTTTGGGGAAAGAAGATAAAACGCCACCACAAAGGCGGTCACTGCAGTGCTGGGCTCAAAGTAAACCCAATAAACCAGGAAGGACATCAGCTCTGTAACTCCAAGCAGGCACCAGGGTTACTGGGAGACTGGCAACGTCATGGATGTAAAGAGTTATTTCATTATGGTTATTTCAAATGGGGAGAAACAGCAACCAAGCTTTCCTCAAAGCAGCAATTATGAATTACATGCGCTACGGGGAGGAGTAAGGCCAAACTCCAGGACCATTAAACAAACCTGATCCTTACAAAACACTGCAAACCCTCCCCTTGAAAATGCTTTGAAGCCAGGAAGCAAAGTGCTCGCACTGCTGACTGAGGAACCTGGGATATAAGTCTCTCTTAGCTCGTTTCTGCTTACTTTAAGATTTAATTAGTATTAAAAGCCCTAGGAAGTCTGAAGATTATTTATGGAGAGCGTAGCAATAGATATGGCCTGAGGAAGAAAGGAGGTAAGGCTGCACTTTGGAGCCCGTCTAGGTGACTAAAAATCAACATTTTTACTGTTTTATTGCTTAAAGGAAAATGTAGGTGCAAATTTGGCTGGGTTTTTTATCCTCCTCCTGCCTAAAATGTCAGGGCATCACAGGGCTTTTCAAGCCTGGAACTGGGACAAAGAAGAAAGGTCAAAGCCCTCAAAACCGTTTGGAGAAATGTTGGCCAAATGTTTCCCTTTTTCTAACAGGTTTTCATAATAACTTGCTCATTTTAAGCAAAAATTGATCCGCTAAGGACACTGAGAAGCTGCTAAGCTCAATGGGGAATGGTCTTATGGGTTTTGTGGTGGGAGATGTTGGTCTCCCCAGTGCTGAAGGGCCTTCTGTGATCTCTGTCTTTGCTGGCATTAATTAACTCAGGATTTCTTAGTAATTAACAAAGAATAATAATGAATTCTTAGTAATTAAGACCAAGAAATTTCTTAGGAATTAACTCAGAATTTATAGAAATCCTTAATAATATATATAGTCACTAAATCCCAACCTTAACAGATACGAAGATGCTGTGATGGTGCTTTGTGGTGGTGCTTTCTGTTCATTTGGATGAAGTAAAAGTTGCCGACTTGGGTGTCTATTTACAGAAACAAGACCCTTCCGCTGTGCTCTCTGCTTGGAATGTGCCTGTTCCCATCCGCAAAGCCACCATGGGCACAATGCTGGACCTTGCTCCCAGCTCTGCAGGCAGCGTAGTGGATTTTACCTCCAGTGATCACTTCCAAAACACACCTCTGGGGTTTGCCTGATCAGTTTTGTTTGACCTTTAAAGGAAAGCTCTCATTGACAACCAGTTTCTATCTCATTTTGTGACAGATTGCTTGGTCCTGTCAATCACAGGGAAGTTGTTAAGGAGAAAATCAAGTGGGCAGCCTCCCCCCTATGACAGCCTTGACAAAGAAAAGCCTGTAATGACACCGGGAATTCCTTTAATTGCTCTTTTCCAGCTGCTAAAAATGCCATGAAGGGTTTTCATATCGATGTAACTTTTCTAAGGATCCATAGACAATATCTCATTGGGAGGCAGGAGAAAACCCATGGCAAAGTGCTTCCCAATGCACTGTTAGTGATTGATTCTGCTTGAGCAGCCAGGATCGACCCCATGGATGGGTTGGATGCAGCAACAGGAGAAGCTTGAAAGTGGAGGCTCCGGCCTTAGGGAAAAGATGCAAAATGTGGAAAAGAGGAAAGAGGTGGAGAGGTACCACACTGGGATGCTTTGAGAGGTGGCAAAGAGGCAAAATTCCACCTTAATCCCTACTTTGGCCTGCAGAGATGCAGTCCTTGCTCAAGCCTGTCCTGAAAAAGAAATCCCTTCTGTGGAAAAGATGGGCAGATGCCGGTAACTCCTCTGTCAAGAACTGGCTCAGCTTTGGACGGACACGGAGGCATCAACAACGCATAACCCTTCAGCTTTCAAGTCCCTTTTCATCCCAAAACGAAGCTATTCTATGTACTTTGTGCCAGAGATGAAGCGAACTTTGCTCTTTAACTCTGCTCCCTGACAGCGGCTCCGCGCTTGCTCAGCAGTCACATTTCATCATTAGTACCAACTTTATGGTTGGCTGTAATTAGTTTCTGATCATCTCCAGAAAGCACAGGCATGGGAGCCACAGGGCCCCATGTCCAGGCAGGGCGAAGATCAAAAGCTATTGGAGAAGCAGCCACAGCTTGTCCAATGGAGCTCCTTGCTGCTCCGGGATGGAAGCACAGCTCCAGGTCATTATTGCTATTTGAAATCAAGTGTTGCCCTTCTGACATGTGAATGTGGCTCTCATTTGTGCCAAGGGAAGCAGGGGAGACAAGCCTGAATCCAACAGCACGCAGCAATCACAGCAGCTCCTGCTGTAATGCCTTGAGTCAAATCAGGATGGCTGTGGGCTTGAAGTGGTCCAGGAGAGGCGGAGGGAGCTCCCACCCCACACAGTGCTGTGGGATATCCCCATGGCAGGGCCAGCACCTTGCTGCTCAATGTCCCCTCAGTGCTGGTGTTTCACTCAGAGTCACTCAGCAAAGATTAACCACCATGAAAACAGTGCTGGTTTTGATCTGATAAAGCCTCGGAACAGCTGAAGCAGGAACTTCATTAGCTGGAGATTACAGGTGTTTAGCTGGTATCAGATCCTGTGGAGCAGAGGCTGAGTCCTGCCTCTGATCCCTGTGTCCCTCCATCACTGACTGCCTCAGGGCGATAGAGGAGGCTCCCCAGGGCTCAGCTCCCAGCAGACTTCTTTGCTTACAATATTGTCCAGGCAGTTGATGACATGAGGTCTGCTTCACCCCAAACTCAGGCAACCGACAGCAAAGGCATTTGTCACTCTTTGCCCCCTCTGAAACCAGGAAGCTTAAACAATATGCATCATTTATGCACCTGGAGAAGCAGAGAAAGTCAGGATTGAAAACAGACTGGTGCCTCTGTCTGCATGTGTCTGCATGAAATATTCAGCACAAACTCCAAGTCCTGCTGCGTGTCAGGGCTTGGGAGCGCTGCATCTCCTCGCTCTGCAATCAGAAACCATGACAGCTCACGAAAGAATAACAGCTGCACGATGCAACAGATCCCATTTCAGGTCAACTGCTGGGATGAAGAGGTGTTTCGAAGCTTCTTCAATATTTAAACTGAGAATGAGACACATCAAGACGCAATCGCTAATGGCTTCTTGCCTTGTGCTGCCACAGTAACACCAGGAAATTGGATGACTTGCTGGGATCGCTGGAGATGCTAAGGAAGGGTGAGCAAAGAAGTGCTGTCTGTTGTAATTGCTAGATGTCCAAGTCTGTTCTGCCTGGGACTGCAGCCAGACACAAACAAGGAGGAAGATGTAGGCTGAGTCCTGAGAAACGCAGGCAGCAAACGAGCCCTATCTGAGGCTGGACCAGATCCTGCTGCAGGAACTGCTCACAAAGCCTTGTCTCTGTAGCTAAGGGTGAGCAAGGTCTGGGCTTCCAGACCAGGAGGTGACAAGCCAAACCCCGAAACCTTCCCTGGCTGCTTAAGCAAGCTTTGAGGCTTCTCCTCAGTGCCCTGCTGGGATGTGCTGGCAGCACAAAGCCATCAGAGGCGGCTTTGCAGAACCTCCTCCTACAACATCACGGGATGGGATGCTCCCTCTTGGCAGTGCTGAGCATGGGCTGCCTTCAAGGGCTGCAGCAATGGGTGAGGCACTGAGCATCCCCCCAACTTTTCCATTGCTGAGAGGATGATTTAGCTGCTGACTCTCCCCAGGACAAACCAGGCCAATGCTACCCTGTTTCTAGTGTCCTGCGGCAGAGGGACACTAAGATGGATTGAAACTGCTCCAACCCACAGGGCTCCTCTATGATCAAGTGAATAGGACTCAACCATCCATCGTCCAGTGCTGGTGGAGCCTCTGCTCTTTGCAGATCACAGAATAGCTGGGAGGCATGGGCAGGCTCAGCACATCCTCAACACAACCCATCACAGCACAAACCGCCACTGCTGACAACCGCAGTTGCAACCTCTGCATCGAGCATCCCCTGCCTGTGAGCTGCTGCCACCCACCCCACCAGTGCTCCCAGTCACAGCTGAACAAGGACCAGGCCCCCAGAACAAGAAAGGAAGGTCTAAGATTGGGGTCTGGTTGAAATTTGTCGCTGCTTTCTTTTAGTACCCTCCTCATTAGCTTTACGTCCCCTTGCTGGGATTCTGAGCATGGCTTTTACTGCCCCTGCATCCTCTCTGCATTTGGAGTCCTTCAGGGCAGACAGAAGCACTAAAAATAAACTCACCTGTCAGGTTCCCTTGTTATTACAAACAAAATGTCCTTTCCCAAAGCATAACAAGTGAAACCTTCACATTGTGTGTGCTTATTCACATAAAATATTTAGAAAGCTCCTAATGTTTTTATGGCTGTAATTAATCTTGTGTCGTGTTGGGAGAGAACAGAACATGAAATCATTCTCCTGGCACCAGGCAGGAGGTTGGGCTTCCCAAGGGAAACCTCTGGTGTGCCCAATGTTCCCGAGGGTTGAGGGGAGCCATGTGTGTGCTTTATGGGGCCTCTGCTCTGCTGGGAGAGCCTGATAGGAATGCAGGGGCTGAGCCACAAACCCCTTCTACCATATTGCCCTTGTGGCATGGATGCTCACTCCATTTCTTGTAGCTTTGCGCAGTGAGTGAAAGGTGATGCAGTGATTTACACCGCTGCTCCCTGGGGCTGTTGGTACAGCTCAGCTGGGTTTGGGGCTCCACGTGTGGCTCCCTCTGACCCCACAAGATGAGGGCTCTTTCTAGCAGCTAAACCCAGGGGTATTTTAAGGAAGAGCTCCCTGCACGTCTGGAGGACTCTGGAGAGCCCAAGAGTCTGAACACATATAAATTGTCACTGATCAAAGCCTTCTTGCCCAGCTTACCTTGCCAATAACTTATTTAATGATGAGAATATTCCCAGAAATGTGATGCTTTAAAATCAATGCCAGCCCTTGCTATCTACAGCTTCTCAAAGATGGAATCTTAGCCAAGATGCAAGAGAGAATGGCTCCCTGCAGCTCCCCATGCCACAGATGGGGAATAACCAGCTATGGAGGGGAAAACCAGATGGCTGCTGGCTGGGACACAGCTCAGCCTTGGCCGAAATGGGCACAGATCCGACATTTCTGGTGGCTGGAATTGGTTTATCATAATGTGTGGGAGAACCCGGGGCTGGGTGTAGAGGAGTTTGCCACTGAAGGCAGAGATGAGAGATAGGTTGGCCTCAGTGGAGTAAAGCGTTTAACCAGCATAACAAAGAAGAATGTATTTGACATTTTAATCTTGATCCTTACAGTTCTAAATTGCCCTTCAGAGGAGGAAGATAATGTGTGAAGTGCAGAGCAGCCTCTGGGGACCCAGCAGCCCACGAAACACCGGCATGCCGAGGAAGCTGAGAGCCAAAGACCTCATAAAGCTCAGGGATTTGTATCATCCAAAGGAGGCACTGGGCTGACGGAAGACATGGCCCAGGGATGGAGCTGAGCAGGGGTAACTGGGCATCTTGGGTTTCCACCTTGGGGACAGCAGCAATTAAGATCCATCTCTGGAGCCCCCTTCCAAACCGTGCTCAGCTGGTGGGGCATCATGGAAAGGGACTGTGGTTTGGTTAATGGCATGTTGTGAGGTGTCCTGCCAAGCACTGCTGTATGAGTTTGTGCATACCACAAGTGCCGTGTGGATTTATAGCCCTGTTCATTATTCAAAGCCAGCTGGGTTTTAACCTTCCTCCTGTATGGAGCAAGAAGGATTCAGGTAACAGCACACACATCCAGAGGTACAGATGGACAGAAACAATGCTAGAAATGCTAAAGGAGGAAGGGGTGATGCGTGACATGGCCCAGCACATGGCTGGGCTGGGACTGCAGGAAAGAGGCAGGTTTCTGCATGGAGCTCAGGACTGGTGTTCAGCCAAACCCCAAATCCACCAGTTCCCTTCTGCAGCCACCTCCTCCACTGCGATGCTTTCCTGCACAACTTCTGTTGTGGTTTTTAATGTAGTTGACTTCCAAAGCAGTGGAGCTGCCAAAGCTGCCCATTTTGCCTGCAGATGCTCTGCATTGGCTGCCTCCAAACCCCTTTAAATAGCCCCAGCTAAATCACAGCTCTGTCAGGCGATGCTCTATTTAACAGGAGCTGCCCGGCTCCCGCAGCAGCCATAGCCCAGGAATCTCCTCCCGAGTCCATTTTCCCAGCGAGTGGCAGCAATAAATACAACCCAGCCAGTTGGTCCTTGCAACGCTCCCATGCCTCAATGACTTCTGCCCAGGATTCACCAACTGTGCTGCAACCTCCTGCAGATGCTGCCTCCCACCTCCTGGATGGATGGGGGGGAAGAGGCAGTGATGGGATAACACAAGGAATGGGATTCAAATGCAGGTGCAATGCAGCAAAGGGGCTTGGTGTTTCCAGAAGGATTTGCCCCTATCAAAGCCTCTTGTTGCCCTTGTGCTGTGCAGCGAAAGAAAGGTTCTGCACAGAAAAGCTCCTGGGTGGTTCCTTGCAGGAACCAGGAATGCTCCTCCTGCCTTGGCCATGTTCCAGAGCACTTAATTGCATTCTTCCTGCCCAACATTAATTAATATGGTGTTGTGCAGAGCCTGCTGGGTGCATCCGAGGGGGGAAAATCCACCACCTCCCACCACAGTAAATAAGAGAGGAGGAGGGATCTGGATTGGCAGCTGGCTCTGAAGCTGGGCATTCCTGTTCCCAGCGGGAAGCATCTTGTCAGGATTTAGCCATCTCCTTGTGATGCTGGACCCAGCTCTGTGAGCTCCGACACCACTTTGCTTTTACCTGCGAGGGAATGGATCCAAGTCACACACAGAGGTCACCTCCAGTTTACTCCCTGTGTCTATTCCCAGAGGGAAGGATGCTGAGTGCTTCAAAGATGGACAGAGGCAGTCGGGCACCAACTGGCCACCATGGCAGTGCCAGACTGGGCTCGCAAGGAGGTCCATGGGATTCAGTGTGGCTGCAAGACTTGATGAGCACCAAGGGTGTGTGTGCTGTATAAGGAAACCCTCACTGTCAGCTCATGCAATTGCTGTGTGGGAAGGTGGACATTGCTCCATCTTGGACCCCCCAATGAAAGTGCCTGTGCTTCAGGGATGGGGAGGTAAAAGAGGTCTTCTGTGGATCTCCGGAGTCGCACAGGCAGAGGCCGTGTGGCCAAGGCCTTCTCCAAACAATGATTGCAGAAGGAGCTGCTAAGGGAGACTCATCGCAGCCAGGCAACAAAGCCACAAGGGATGAGGCATCCATAGGGAGCAGGCCCCGAGCACACGCATCCCCTGCAAGGTTGTATTTGGGAGGCAGAGCTGTGGTAGGAGAGCCCCTGCTCACACAAAGAGCAGATGCTGGTTATTTTAAACCCTACTGTTAACTCATTAAAGCAGCTGTCTGCCATCCCCTGAAGACAGGCAAATTAGGCTTCAACTCAACCAAGAGCACAACACACATACAATAGATGTGACCAGATGAAATGCTAACAAGCCGGATCATGCAGACACACAGCCCATCACGCACACCTTGTCATCACACTATGGTGGGGTGCTGGAGCACAGGGGCAGAGCCTTCAGGATCATAGAACCACAAACTGGTTTGTGTTGAAGGGACCTGAACGCTCATCCCAGTTCCAACCCCTGCATGGGCAGAGACACCTTCCACTAGAGCAGCTCACTCCAAGCCCCATCCAACATGGCCTTGAACACTAGCGAATTCAACGTTCATTCCCTGGATAGCCAGAGGTAGCAGCATCAACACAGCATCTTTCCATCACTGACAGCACATCTTGTTCAGGCTCAGTTAATGGTTAAAGGATCCAGGTGATTATTCCTGACCTCCTGCTAGTGACAGCAGGCTGCTGCCGAGCGATTTGTAATCTAACAGAGACATTAACCTTCTAAAGCGTGTCCCAGTCTCCCTGGGGCTGTCAAGGGACACTCTATTGTGCAGGGGAACAAAGAGCCCTGGTTATTACTCAGGAGTGAATGGCAGGGATGAGCTTTACATAAGAGAGATCAATAAAAATATATCAACAGCCCATGCAGGGCACTGGGAAAAGGTGGAGGGGAGCGGGCTGGGCTCCGGCCACCAGGTCACAGCATCACAGTCAGGATGAAAAGATGCTGATTGAGCTTTTAATCTCTGCTCAGCACTTGGCTCCCCAGGGCTCAACGCACACTTGCTTCACTGCTGGCGGGGTCAAGGCCTGCTCTGCTCCCACTGAGCTTCTCCAGCCCCATCCCTTCCCCATGACAGGGCTTGGGAGCCAAGCGGTCC
The DNA here is from genome assembly GCA_032466535.1 of Forpus xanthops. Classification (NCBI taxonomy): domain Eukaryota; kingdom Metazoa; phylum Chordata; class Aves; order Psittaciformes; family Psittacidae; genus Forpus; species Forpus xanthops. Next base: position 157,529 of record JASSUY010032278.1, read on the forward strand.
CACAGTACCTCCAGCAGCATGTGGATCAGAGCTGTACTGCTCACATGTGCAGTGAGTTTGGTGGGTCTCAGTTTTTCTCGCATGCATGCCAGTATCTCACAGACCCATCACCGATGGGTTTAAAATGGAGTGAAAGAACAGAGGGGTTAAAAAAAGCCTGAATTTCTGCAGGGATGCTCCCAACACACAGGAATTGACAGTGTCGAGTCGATGAGCAGGGAGCCACGGGGAAAGGCTGTTCTATTTCTGGTTGAGACTTCTCCGTTCGGAAGCATGTAGCACCAAGTGCAACACATCCAGCCTGGGAAGCAGATGGCCCGTGGAGGTGAGTCCTGCTGTGGTTGTGCAGCAAGTCTGACACCCCAGAGAGAAATCCCACAGGCAGGTGAGGTCCCAAGCTCATCCCTGACAAAGCTTATGGCGGAGGGGGTGGTGGTGGGAAATGACAACCCATGCAAAGGCTCAGCATGGTGCCACCAGCCCTTGGAACAGCAGTTGGGTGCCTTTGCCCATACAAAATAATGCACATTGATGGGGGAGCATTAACAGCCTCTTGCTATCTCCAGTCCTCCTGACGGCCCTGATCTCTCTTCATTTAAAAACCACCTTGAAGAGGCTGGGGGCTCACCTCATCCGCCTTGGTACACGTGGGAGAGGAGGATCTGGCCCTCTCCACCAGCAGCGGAGCTCTGAGTCCCTCCTGCAATCAGTGAGTAGATCTAAAGCAGGCGAGTGAAGGCGTGAGGTGCAGCGGCTGCACTGATTCACTGAGCAGGCTGATTATCTAAATCAGATTAGAGATGCAAAGGAGCCAGAGTGACAGGTACAGCAAACAGGGGCCACCAGACTGGAGCGGGAACGTGATAACAGCAGGGCCTCGAATGCAGGGAGGAATGTTTCTGCAAGTCTCTTTGTAAAGCATCCTCCTCCAGCCGCGGCTGGGTGCTGCTTTCCAAAGGGATTCCTTTCCCTGCTGGCTCCATTGAGCTCTCCTGTGGAGCAGGAGCAGGGCTCAGAAGATTTCCAGTGCTGCAGGTGAATCCCTTCCTTTGGGATCCACCATCACATGGTGCTGCTGGAGCATCCATCAGACTTCCCTGTGCCGCAGCTGGCTCCCGTGGGAGCACTGCAAGAACCCACTCTACACCTCTCACCCCCCAGGGCTCTGTGCCTGCATGGCACAAACTGTGAGCAACTGGAAATCATCCAGCCTCATCTCTTTGACTTGGAAGGGAAATCATGATCTAAGCAGCAGGTTTCCTGCAGATGGGTCCATGGTACAGGCTTTGCCTTAGCCAGGGTCAAGCGAGAAACCAGGGATGGAGCTGGGGCTGCTCTGATTCCCGCTCTGCCAGCACAGCAGGAGACCCGTGGGAGCTCAGCTCTGCAGGATGCTCGGTGCTGGCTGCCCCAAACCTCAATAGCAAAGCCAAGGTCGTTCCACTGCTGGGCTGTGCTGAGCAGGAAGTGGGAGGGGGGGTCCCCATTTTCCCAAGATTGGGTAAATGACACCGTGGGAAAGAGCCTCCTTGGAAATGTGACCCAAGAGCAGCACAAACACAGCATCTGCATTTGACCCTCAACCTCTGCAGCAGCTCAAGGGAATGAGGCTCGTTCCCAGACCTCTCACTATTACAGTACTTGTTTCCCCTGCAGACCAAACCCCAAAGCTTCCATGACACAGAACCACCTTAAAACACTCTTTCTGGGCTCAGCCCCTCAGGCTTTTGCTGCTCTGGCTTTTCCCCCCTCTCAAGCCTCCTGGTGAGGATGTGAAAAAAAGCACCACCAAAACATGAAAGCACCCCCCTTAAAACCCAAACACCATCAAACCAAACCATCTTCACAAAACACCTTGGCTGCAGCTAAGCCCCACATCTGACGAGGGTCAGAAAGGTGCACCAGCTGCAGGAGAGGAGAACAGGAATTCATGACACCTCTTCTTCACTTCCTTTCCCATTTGTGGAGCACAGAAGCAAGGATCCCAATTTTCTTCCATACATTCCCTACCAGAAGAGCCCTTAACTAAACCGGGCTGCAGATGTCCTGATTAACAAGCAGGTTGCACCCTTCTTCTTACCACTGTAGGCCACTCACACCAATAAGACCACCAAAACCAACACAACCCTATGGGGGAAGCTGCTTTTTGTACAAGCTGAAACAATCCTTTTGAGTAACATTAATTCTATTCAAATACCAAGGGAACACTGGAGGGAAGAGCTGAAATCTTGGTTCCTGCCTGACTCTTAGGCCAGGAAAATGCTCAGTTAATATCCCAGACACTCAGCCAGCCCATGTGCTGCTGAGGCTTCTATTCTTCATGTTATAGACTAAAAAAAATACAAGGAATGATTCAAAATAAGAAATATACCTTAAAATATGGCTCATTGGGGCTTCTTTACTGACAGATACGTGGTGTACTTTGATTTGCTTTTCCTTGCAAGCTCTCTCTCAAAGAAAGAGAACTATTATTCTCTTTCCCACTGGTATCATTCTAATCTTAAACTAAAGCAAAGGAATGGCTCACTCTTTACCTCTGGTCAGCAGCTCTCCCAGAGAGCTCTTCACAACCACCCATTCAACCAAAGCTCCCAGCCCTGCAGAGGATGAAGCCACCAAACAGATGTTATTAATCACCATCAACAGCTCAGGTGCACCATAATGCAGCAGCTTTGCTTCGTTGGAAACCTTTCCCGTCCACATGAAGACACAGGGGCTGTTCTGCCTGCAGAAGAAAAGCTGCGTGGAGACCTCGGAGCAGCTTCCATTGTCTGAAGGGCGCTACAAGGATGCTGGAGATGAACAATTCATTAGGGACTGGAGTGATAGGATAAGGGGTGATGGGTTCAAACTGTCACAGGGGAAGCTCATTCAGGTTGGATATAATCCTGTGAGGGTGCTGAGGCACTGGCACAGGGTGCCCAGAGAAGTGGTGAATGCTCCACCCCTGGCAGTGTTCAAGGCCAGGCTGAATGGAGTCTTGGGGGACATGGTCTAGTGTGAGGTGTCTCTGCCCATGGCAGGGGATTGGAACTGAATGAGCTTAAGGTCCTTTCCAACCCAAACCATTCCATGATTCTATGAAATAGGAGGGTTCCCAAGGAATGAACTTGCAGAAGGAGGAGGGAAATAAATTAATCCTAGGTATTTCCCTCCAGATGTGAAGTTTGATTTGTGGCAATGGCCAAGGGGGAGCACGGCTGCCTCGAGATGGAGCTGTGTGATTGTTACTGAGCTCCTCAGTGGCCTGACCACCATCCAAGGCAGACCATTGTCATTTTTCTCCTCCCCTCTCTCTTCAAGGGGATGACATCAGCCTTTTGGGTCTTTTCTGAGTCTTTCCCCCCTTTCTTTTCTGCTCATCACCCTGAAAACTTCAAGCGAAGCTGCCACTTCCAAATGATCACATGGTGGGTTCCCTGTGGTGGCATGCATCATGCTGAGATGTGATGTGACTGGAGCCATAAAGTGCTTTTTTGTAGCTGTCGCTGTGGATAAGAGCACACAGAAGAAGGATTTATGCATATTTTCTGTCCTCTTTCACCCCAGTATCCCCTCCAAGCTCCAACTGCTCAGACCACAGCTTTGATTTAATTACAATTAGACTCTGGTTTAGTAATCAAGCACAAAGGGACGTGTTTTGGGACCCTGTCAGCATTAAGGGGGATAACCTAACTTCACAGGAGGAAGAGGGCATGAAGCAGTGGCCATCAGCACTCTTTTGGGCACATTACAGTGGTTGAGACCCACGATGCTTTCAGAGAATTATCCTAATAACAGTGTTTGACGTCTGGTTGAACATTCCAAGCCCTGTGTCCTCCTTGTTACTGGGAGGAGCTTTTCTTCTCCCATACCAAGGGCTCAGCCTGAGTTTCAGCATCTCCCACTCACGCTGAGGTCTTGTGTGGGGACATCACATCAGGGACAATTTGGTCTCCAGCTCAGAGGATCACATAGTGAACCACTATAGCTGACCTTCAGGGTTTGTTCCAGCCCCAACTCTTACTGATTACTGTATAAACATTAAGAAGCATATATACATAAAAGATATAAGTGTATGTAGTATACTTTGGGAACAAATAGAACACCAGCTACAGCTTTATTTCTGGCAGACGGACTCCCTCAACTTTTCATCATGATGAGGATTTTGCTGCACGTCCATCAGCAGCACAGCACACTGCACCCTATCAGTGGCACAGACAGAGCTTGGGCTGTGCTGCTGAGCCCTTTGAGGCCTTCCAGGGAAGGGTGGAAACCTCACAGCCGCTGTGAAACAAAGATGGGGAAACTGAGGCACAGAATTGACTCCTCCCAAAGCCCCCGAAGGTTCAATTGCTGAAGCTGAGCTTTCAACCCCAGAACGCAGTTGGCTTCCTGCACTCCCACAGTGGTGCTGCCCCTTCTCTTGTGTCCTCCTCTACATGAATCTGCCCCACAAGGTTATGGTCGGTGGTGTAGCACTGCTGGGGAAGATCCTGCTTGCACAGCAGAGGGCTCACCCATCCAACACTCACCCATCCCTACAAGTGCTGGCACAGCTGGGAGCTGGCAGGAGCCCCGGTGCTTGCTCTCTGATTAACCCTGAGGGGCTCCTTGCAAGGCATCTCACCGCCTTGTGCTTCCATTTCCTCATCTGCAGCACAACTTGCCTCTGTAAAGCAGAAGGTGATGCAACAATACCAAGTCCATTCAATATTTGCAGTGATTTCTGTGTTGCTGACATCTCTTTACCTGTGATTAAATCCAACCAAGATCCTACCCAGACCAATTCAGCAAGCTCTGGTTAAAGGTGATCTTTGAAATAGCTCACAAGTGAAAGAGCCGAAGAGGTGTGGTGTAATCTAACCTGCCAAAGCCATCTCCTACCTGCATGGATTTAATAGAGTTCAAAGCCAGAAGGGTCCATTATAATCTTCTGAACCTGTGTTTCTGCACGGGGAACAGTAGGGAGGGAATGTGCCTGAGGATCCTTCAGGCTGAAGGGCTGCGTGAGAGCAAGCAGAGACAAAAGACAGCATGGATGGGGATATGTGGGATTTGGAAATGGTCAGGAAAGCAGAGATCTGCCAAGCCCCAACCTCTTCATTGGCTGCTACCACACACATCACCCCATTTTCCCTCAACAACCGGTCCCAGTTGCCCATCCAAATGGGGACCAAACACCGTGGTGGCAGCCCCTCCAAACCAGCCAACACACTGGAGCACTTGAGGCGCCATGTAAGATGCAAAGCAACCTCCAACCTCTTTTCCCCTAGAGATACAAAGGGGGCTTACATCTTCTCCCACCCAAATTTTACTTCCTTTCCCCCTCCTGATCTCCTGCAAAGGAGGAACCTGAAGGTGTCACCTTGTGTCCCATGCTGAGCCTGCAGTGTGCTCGGTGCCATTAACAGGTTTGGCTTAAGTCTGCTCTGACAAAGCAGAACGAGAACGAGCTCAGAGGAGTTGATTTTTCCAAGCTTTAGACCAAAAGGATTCATTTAAAGCCTTTAAAAGATGTAGCCCACTTTGCAGCTCCTTCCAGAGATGGGAGTTGCGCTCTTTAAATAGGAGACATGTTTTAAAGCTCCTGCCATCATTTATTAAATTAGCCTCAGACTTGCAAATGCAGCTCCCTCTTATTGAATCTTGTAATATTTATTTGCCAAGTTGTGATATTTGAAACTGCACGTTACGTGTGTTGGGGGAAGAAGGAGGTGATGGGGAAGGCGGGAGGGGACGGGGGAAGGAAACCACTTCTACTGTAAATTGTGTCAATACATTTGCACATCCCGAGAGGGGTAAGGAGAAGGTATTGTAATTAAAATGACTGCCAGGGTATTTTAAACAAGGGGGAATAAATAGACTTTTCTCTGCATGGCACAGGCTCCTTTAACTTGGAAACTTCGTGACAGAAGATGATTAAAAATATCTTATGGCGTGTCTGAAATCTGCAAGCTTTGATGAGAAAAATGTTCTTGGGAATGAAAGGAGATCAAGTGCAGGAGGAACAGGCTCCTACACAGTGTTTTACAGGCCCAATTCACGACTGCAGATGTCGCAGAAAATAATAATAAAAAAGCCTTTTTCTTCCTTTTTGCCTTTTTTTTTGTACTTAACAGAAGAGGAGAAAAATACCCACAGGGGCTCCTGTAGTGAGAAGATCCCTTTACTCCAACTCTCAGAGCAGCAGTGTTTTGTACCAATGAGAGGATGCTCAAGGAAATCACGGCTATGGCTGAGGAGCTGCAGAGCTCTTAGAGGTGTTCCCCCACAACGTCAGATTGGGCTCAGGGCTGGCCTTGGTCCCCCACATCCTGCCCAGGGCAGCAGCCAGCCTGTAAATGTAAAGCACCTGCTAAAGTAAAGCTCTCTCATCTCTTCCAAGTTCAGAGCTGCTTTGCCCTCAACGTAGACCCACATAGCCCTTAACATAGCTACTGTCAAAGCAGCAGGGGTGGGGAGGGATGCGGCCAAACACAGCCACTGCATCCCTCCCAAACACATGGTGATGGAATTGGGGCTCATGGAGAGGAGATTTGGGGGTTGCTGCTGTTGGGATTTGCAAAGCATGCAAGGGACTCCCCTTGAGGATCAGACTATTCCTGCAAGGGCAGTTGAGCTTTGCAGGGTTAAAGCAAGGACTGGGAAGAGGCAGGAGCATCCTGAAGAGGAGACAGCTGGAAGGAGGAACCTGGATGCTTCTGGGACTTTAGGGGCTGTTCCAAGAGCCGGAGCTGTGCCCTGAGCTGTGTTAGTCAATCACCATTGCTCATGTGCCACTCCACTGGTCTGGATGGGCTGGAAGCGCTCCAAACACTTTCCTTCTTTTCATTTCAGTTTGGCAAATTTTACTACAACACAGTTTTGCCTCAAGGAGTAGGTCCATAAGGAAAAGGGAGGGGGAAACAGGAGGAAAAGAAGAGGAAAAGAGATTGAACCCCCCTTGATCAGAAGTGCTGCAACACAAATACTGGCAACATCCCAGCTCCGGTGGATGAAACCCTCTGTAACCTCAGCGCTGCTCTGGGGTGAGCCGGGCTAACACCTCGCTAATAGGTTCTGCAGCCTGGGAGGGCCTGGTTTGCAGGATGAGCTATTCCAAAGCATTTTGATCAGGCTTTTTTTCCTCCTGTTTAATGAATCTAATTTTTCTATTGCTCAGAACCCCGGACCTGGTAACCAGGGAAACTCAGCTTCACAGGCAGAGGGAGTCGAAAACACAGGAGCACCACCACCAACTGCAGAATCTAATCATCTCCCCCAGTGTGACATTAAGAGCCATGTGATGATGCATAGCTGAACGAAGAGCTTGGTGTTCACTTCATGAAACATTCTCCATCTTATAAAGGTGTGCTTTAAGTGGGGCCCCACGATGCAAGTTACAGCCCCCATCTGAGGGGCTGGCTCAAGGCATCCCAAGAAGTTCCTGGCACTCTCCTCCTGCCCAAAACAGGGAAGTAAGGTAGAAAAAGGGAAAAATCGGGGAAAAATGGCACCCGAGAAGGTTCTTCCTCTGCAAACACTCAACAAAGAGCCCGCGCCTCAGTTTCCCATCTGCATGAATTAGCTACAAAGCAGCTTTCTTGCTGGGAGGCACAGCCTCCTCCAGAGGGGCCCAGAGCTGTGAAGTGACCCCATCAGTGCTGCTGATGGCAGCTGAGGAATGGAAATGGACAGCATCTGCTCTTGTTGGCACAGCCGCCCCTTGCTCCTCAGCTTCAGAAACCTCAGGATAAACCTCCTTCCTTTCCGGCACTGCTCTTATCCCCTGTTGTTCTCCTCCAAATTAACCTGTCCCCTCTCATCATCCCTCTCTCCCCCTCATCTGCTGAGGGGTCAAAGCCGGTGCCTTGGTTGGACTCATGGAGCATGGAGCGTTCACAAACCATTGCAAATAGAGAGGTTCTGTCAAAGCCTCTGCCCCCCCCCCGGAAATCGATTCCTGCTCCCAATTTAATTATGCCGAGAGGGCAATCTAGCTCTGGAGGAAAGAGCCACAGCTCGGCTGGGTACCTGCCCTCTGCACGCACATGCTGCTCGGTGACTCTCAGTCCAGCCCAGGGCAAAGCAGGGGCACGAGGAGGTAGGAGAGGAGAGAGGGAGCTGTGAGGGATCACCTGAGGTATCTGAGAGCTGGCAGGATCCCGAGGCAGAGCCCAGGTGCTGCCCCACAGCCCCCATCTGCCTGGCACATGCTGGAGCATCGCTCTAATGGAGACAGCCTTGGCACAGGCGCTGGCCAAGTTTTCTTGCAGGCCAGTGGATTGTGCTCCTTATCCAATTCCTACACATGCTCCTCCTGGCCCTGGCTCAGCTCTGCTAACAGCTCCAGAGCTGGAAAGGAGAGAAACCAAAGATAAAGGGATAGAGAACAGCAGGGGGGGAAGGTGAGGGGGTGCTCTATGGCAGGACAGAGCCTGGGAGCGGGGGCTCTGGGGGGCTGAGTGGCAGGGCTGGGCAGGAGGAAGGAAGGAGGTGACTTCATCTCATACCAGAGAGCTGACAGGCAGCAGGGGATGAAAGCATGGGAATCCCTCTGCTCCAGCGAGGAGACCTCTCAGCTGCCAGGAGCTGTGTGGAGCCGGGAGTTGAATTGCAAGCCAGGCTCCTGCCCTGGGTCTTTCCCACGCCAGTGGATAACAGCATCAGAAGAGGGGCACAAGTGGGAGGCGGGATGGCTGGGAAGGGATCTGGCCATCGCCAGGACCTGCAGGGCACTGCGCACTGGGATGCAGGGAACATCTGTGGCCATTGAACTGCACCATCCATCACGCACGGCTGCTGCTGGAGACAGCATCGGGTGCACTGGTTGCATCCATGCCTCTGCCTCCTGCCTTCCCTTCCAGCCTCCCCAGGGCATGGTCCTCGCTTCAGTCCCACTGGAAATCACCTCCTGCTTGGAAGGGAGCCCTGCAGAGTCACCCAGTGATGAAGTAGCTGTAACAGGCAGTACTCACCCAATAGCCCACGGTGGGACAGGACAGCAGCCATACTGCATGCCTGGTGGCATTTGGCACTGCAGGAAAGGCAGGGAGAGCCTGAGTAGCATCCCTGGGAAGGTCTTTACCTGCACAACTTCCCTCTGGGCTATAGTATCCCCACCAGATTTAACCTCCTAAAAGGAATCTCCCTTTTTCCCCCATCTCTCATTGGTTTTGTAGCTGTTACTCCAAAGCCCAGGCTCAACCTCCACCTACCGTTTGGAACAAACCCAACGTGATCAAAGCAATTACACCCCCTCCACTTCAAACATTACATTATCAAGCTAAGCAGCTTCCCATTGAAGACAATTAATCTGCACATAGGCACCAAAAGAAACTGTCAGCAATTAGAAGTGGAAGCACACCTTTGTAGTTAATTGGGAATATTGCACCTCTGTTACATGTCTAATTAGTTGATAGAGTGTGTCCCTTCTTAGACATTTTTCTTTTTAAATTATCCCTGAAATTCATTTTCCCACCAAATTTCCAGTGCAAAGGAAAAAAACGTTAAGGAAACAAACTGTAAGTAACCTGAAAGGTGATTCCAGCTCTTCCTTGGTCGCAGTTGCACACAGGAGCTCGCAGGCCTCCAAGATACAAAGAGCAAGAGTTCTTTCTTTCAGGGCTTCTCTTTTGTTCATTCTTAATCTCATTTTACCACTTCACCTCTGCATTTTCACCCTCTCCTCCCATAGATCCCATTTGCCTCCTGTTTCCCTTGGGATTAGCAGGTGATGGACCAGGAGGACCTTAAGGCTGAGCAGAGCCAGGCACACGCTGAGGTACATTCGTTTTGACACTTCTTTTACAAAGGTTCTAAACTTTATCTTTGCATAATGATGCTGCTTTGCATATCTACAGCTGCTTTCATCCCATGAGCTCAGTACATTCCGCTGCCTGTTAACCTAGTCTCAACACCCCCCCCCCCAAAGTCAATAGCAGGGCTTTATTGGGGTAGGGTTTATCTACTTTGGAGGAGGGAAGGGTAAACTGAGGCAGAGGGAGGCTGATGAGGTGTGGGAGAGCATAACAAAGCCATATTATAGAAGCGTGGTCTTTGCAAAGCCTATGGGCAGAGCCACGTCACAGTCCATGTGTCACTTGGTTCAACAACTGCACGTCCCTGGTTACCAAAGACCCAAGCTTCAGCCTCAGTGCAGTGTTAAACGGGATGCAGCCTAACCCATGCTCACTGCCTTTGGTACCCGCAGCTCCGCCAGACCACGTTCCTCCATGGTTTCATGCCAACACACACCTCTCAGCACAGCCTGGCTCTCAAAAGCTCTGAAGATGCACAGATGGAGTATTTCTTTGCTTGGGGGGGAGGTCCTTGCTATTGTCATCCTTGGCACCACTTTTCAAACACTTTAAAATGAAAACATTGTTATACCCAGAAGGGCCTATTTTTCATCACCTCAGAGCAGTGTGCACCAAGAATAGCTTTGCTGAAAGCTAACAAATACACATGCTGGCTCAAGGCAAGAATCGGCCTGGCAATATGTGCCTGCTTGCCATGAACAGCAAAACATCAGTGCCCATCTTTAACCCCGGCCATGACGAGTATTGCTCCCACACCACCAAGACTGCAGCATGGGTGGCACACACGGCCCTGTTTGCCAACTCCAGCTAGCCTTGCTCCAGCTCCAAAGGCAAGCACGCTGCCAAAACCCCATCACTTGAGGCAGAAAGATCAAGCCCAGAGGAACTGAACGTGCCTGGAGGACTGCTGAAAGCAACCCCAGCAACAAACCTGCAAGGAGCTGAGCTGGCAAAGCCAAGAACACCAAGGCAGCTGCCGTCCTTCCCACCAGCCTTCAGAAGAAGCTTTCCTACATTGTCAAACGTCATGGACTCGTTTGGAGCATGGCTGCAAACAGCGGACACTTGGCTGTGGATCAGTCGCTTCGGTCCGTTAGCAAAGACATCCAAGTTACAACTCACGTTTGGAGAAGGGAGGAAATCATTCCAAGAGTTGAGCTGGGGGGGGGAAGAAAACAGAAAATCCCTTTTCAAGTTCCCTGAAGACAGCTGCGTGCCTTAAAGGGCAAGTATTTGTGTGGGTGAGTGTGCATTGGGCTCTGTCCTTGAGCAGGAGGCACTTGAGCAGCTCTGGAAGACCCCGCTGGGGTTATGTCTGTGTTTGCCTCTTCTCCCGTCTCCATGTAGTAGGCACAGCTCATCAAACGCTGCATCTTCTGAGGATGGAAACAGATGAGAGATCACAGAAACTACCAGTACCATGAGGTCATTGCAGTTTCAAGCCAGCAGCAGCACAAGCTGCTCGGGGTAGTGGTGATATCATTGAGTTCTGTCGGCTGCAATCCAAACTCCATTGAAGTCAAAGGGAGGGTATTGACTGGGCTTTGGATCAGCCTGTGAAGCACATGGAGCGTGTGGGCGCTTTCTCTTTCTGCCAGGGACAATCCAAGCAAAACTCAACCTCCTTCTTCCTTTAGCTGAAAGAAAGCATCAACAGAAGACTGAAATTTTGGCCTGAAAGAGAGCCAAGTGCTGCTGAAAGCTGGCCTGTGGGCCTTGCACCAAGGATAATGAGCCTGACTGAAATGCCTTTGAAAAGCACCTTGATATTGTGCCATCTTACGCCTTGTTCTAGCACAGGGAGGCAGGAACAGGCAGACCCTGAGCAGGGCAAGTCTCCCATGCTGACCATGAGGTTGCAGTCTAGTCCTCCACAAAGGCTGGGCATCTTGGTAAATAAATACAAGCTGGGAACACAGAAACATCCCTACCTCAGAGCATAGCCCAAGTGCTTTGGACCAAGGGAAAAAATGGGACCAAAATCTTAAGCAATGTCGGATAAAGCACGATTTCTGAAAGAGGATTATGAGGCCAGGAGCTGTACTCAACAACGCAGTCACTTCTGTCCTGCATCACCAAACAGCAGCATCTCTTTGCATCCTGCAGCCTCAGTAAAGAATTCCCTTGTTTTATATGTTAGCACACTCATGTTCTACCTTCCACACCAGCGCTGGTACAGCCACAGGGCACAGTATTAATTCTCTCTTAAGCTGGTGTGATGTTCTCCTTATAGCAACCCGCTATCATCTGCACTGGATTGTGCAGCACTCACTTTTCCTGCTGCTGCTGGAGGTGGATGGCTCCTTGTCCCATCCCAGGGAGCTGAGGGCTGCCCATGACAATTTACATCCACCTCCTGCCTCTTGCAATCTGGTCACAGAGAATTAGCAAGGGACCTAGTGGAGGGACACAGCACAAGCTTATGGACAGTAGAGAAATGAAGATTGCCAAAAGCTTGAAGGGTTTGTTACTTTGGATGCATCCAGGGTTGCTTTGCTGCATGAGAGCATTTACCACGTGGACATACCTTCTTGTGGTCTGCTGAGCCCAAGAGCTTCTCTGTACTCTGAAACCCCAGTGGCAGGACTCTTGTACCCTGCTGCAGGGACCAGAGAGCTGAGGAAGGGTCTGGTACTTCTGCAGAGCTCTGCACTGGCTTGGCCCCATCTGGAAGGAATTAGCAGCAGAGCTGTTTGTCAGCTGCTTCCACACAGAGGACGGGCTGTGATTTTACACCACCAGCCTCCCCCAGAATGAAAACCAGACAGGAGAGGAGATTTATTACACACAAACCTCGCAGGATTACCAATGTCCCATGGAAGGAGACCTGCCTGAGAGAGTGTTTTTTAACTGGCATGCAAGAACAGAGCAGCCTCGCCAAAATTACCTTGGAGCATGGAAAATGGAGCAGAGCCCTGGCTGGGTTAAACAATGGCATCAGCAAATGCCTGGTTTGAGAAAGGAGGGGGAAAGAGGAGATGAGGGCTCTGACCCGAGGACCACCCAGGAGATGAAAGAACTTGAACTGCTGCTGAGCCCTCCAGCTTGAGCTGGTGCCTGCATCAAATTCAGACACTGCAATGATCCCCCAGCCTGATCTAGCTGCAAATGACTTCACTGGGATTTGAGATCCAAAGGAGTGGGATCTGATTTCATTCCTCCCTTCACCAAGGATGAGATTGCCTGCAAGAAACCATCCGTGGAGATGACTGTATCATATTTTCATAGATTTTTATACATCTTGTTTACCTGTTCCCAAATTGCAGTCATTTGTGTTCCTCTGTTGCTAAGTTTTCCACAAAAGCTCTGCTAAAAATCAAAATTGTGTCTGAAACAGATATCGAGCATGTTTTGTTTCCTGACAACCACACGTAGAGATTCAATTTGTATATGCTTCTTGGTGAATATGGCATACTGTGATTGCTCACACATTAACTGACACAGCCGAGCCGGGTGGAAAACGGCTTTTCTATTCCAGAAGAGAGTTTCAGAGACTAATAAAAACACCAATGGGCTTGAAAGAGACCTTGATAGTTTGTGATGTGTAAGACAAAAGGGATTACTGTTTAGTTAGCCAAAATATGAGACTAAAACGTATGCTTTACATTTTGAAGCAAGTCCGTATGGAAACTTACAACTATTTCCTCCTTATCCCAAATTAAGAGGATTTCAAATGGGGAAAACAAAACCAAAACTTTGGGAAAATAAAGGGAGGACTTCGTCTCATGAATAGCCTCAGTTAAACCAAATCAGTTTCTGCTGAAGACCAAGTCAGAAGTTGTGAACCCGATCTTGCAGACAGCATCACCCTGACAAAGGCTCTTCTCTCAACAGTATTGGCTTCCTTTAATAAGACAAAGTTAACTACTAACTTCCACACAGCGTGTACAGACATAGAGCAGATTTGCACCGCTTATTATCTTGCATGCAGGGATATAACTCTCCCCTTGATCTTCATTAAAGGGAGAAGGGAAATACCAATGTTTCAGAGGCTTTGTTTTTATCTTGAGCACTACAGCAGCAAGTAGAGCAAGCACCCAGCAAGACAAGACAGAGGATGGGCTTTGGAGCCAGGGCCCAGCAGCTCAGACATGTGCTGGTTCTGCAAAGCTGTGCTAGAGAATTCCCAGCAGTCAACTTCTCATCTGCCCATCAGCGTTCCTGCTGTGGGGAGCTGCAGAGTCACAAAAAGCAACGGAAAAGCAAAAAACCACCCAAAACCCACACTCATTTTTGTGGTGTAAACACAGGATTTGCCTCAAACACAAAGCTGTGAACAGCTACTTTTGCAATGAGGCAACAGGAGTCAAATTTGCTCCAGCAGTTGCCAGCTGCAGCAGGGCCCTATAGTGCTCTGCAGTGGAATGGGCAGTGTGCCTGGTCCCCTGCCCTGCCTGCACCATGCTGCCTGCACACCCCCATACCCCCATCCCCATTTATGCACCAACACCCCCATTCCTTGAATTTTACACTTAACCTGACCCTGCTCACCCAGACCAACCCTTGTTGCTCCTTAGATCCACCTGAGCCTCAGTACATGGCTCTGTGTGTGCCCATGCAACTCTCTGCTCCCTATTGCGCTCTCCCTGCCATCACTCGCACGCACATGTCTGTGATTCAGACACATTTCTCCTCCCTGCTCCAGCTCCTTCTTCTTACATTTATCAACACAGAAACCTTCTGCCCTTTTGCACTCACCCATCTGACCTCCCCTTCTGCACACACATCACCAGTGGGCAGCCACACATGAGCAAATCCCAGATGCTCACCAGCACCTCTCACCCTTCCTCTGCATTCAGTGGGGTGGCTTACGCTGCAGGAAGCAGGGATGCTGAGGGCTGGTTGTGGCAGCAGGGATGGAGAAGGAGAGAAAAGAGGGGAAAATAGGTATTTTTGAAGCAAGGTTTAGCTGCAGGGTTAACTGGATGATGAGTGAAGTCAGGGGCACGCTTAACAGCATCCCACTAGCGGAGCATTGTGCCTCTCTGCCCATTGCAATGCCAATGTAAAGGCTCTATCACACTGAATGCTGCTTCAAGGTTACTTAAGCAATAAATTATGTTATATGCTTAACATCCTGAGCAATAACCCCCACCCACGACTTGCTCATCTTCCCTTTTATTTTCTCCTTGTGGATGCATGGATGGAAAACTGCTCCAGCTTTTACCTCATCCCAGGGCAGGAGGAGCCGCCTCTACTCAACAAGCTGCAGAAACAGCTCCAGCTCCCTAACAAAAATAACACCACCACCACCTCTTCTTGCTCCACCAAAGTTTTGGGAGCTGTGCTGATACCCACCAGCCACAGACTTTGATCCATGATCTGCAATGGATCTTGGAACTCATGAAGAAAAAGCCTGTACTGGGTTCAGGTATGAGGTAAAAACCCAAAGAGACAGTGGCAGAGCTGCTGGAGGGGAATGGCTGTGGATTAATGCCCCCACATACATTGTGAGCTGCAGGTGAAAAGGAGAAGGAACCTCAGTGTGTGATTTGCCCACCAGTTTTAAGTGTACACCAAGAGGATTGAGCCAAGAGGACTCAATCAGCCCTTTATGCAGTGATTCCAGGTATAAACTGCAAGTTTCAATCCTGAAGATGTCCCTTTACCCCAAAAGATGGACACTTTCTCTTTAGGCCTGAGACAAAGAGCTGACCCAGTCTCATACCTCACATCAGCCTCTACCTAGATGTACCTTTGTTAGATGCATCTAAAAGGGCAGTACATCTGCTCCTCCATCCTGCCTGGCACTGAGCATCCCTTGGGAGAGCAGCACGAAGTGCAGGACCATCCATCCTTCCTCATGATGCTGTCTGGCTCCAGCAGCAGTGCCCGACATGCTCTGCAGTCAGCCCTTTGTGTGCCAGATGCCCTTGTAGGCAGCTGCACGCAGGATTAAGAGCAACATGTTCAAACCATGTACAATTATGTGCAACTGTTTCCCCACTGCAAATAGATGGAGCAGCAATGGAGCAGCAGCTACGGTCTCACATTGGTAATTTCCAAAGGACAGTTGTGTGGCCACTGTCTATTACAGTCAGGGCAAATGAAGATGGATGAAAGTGAGTTTGGATGCTCGGTATGCCTCTGTTCATTTAGTGCAGAGAGGCCTGGATTCTGGGAAATAATACAAGGAAAATCTGCAAGGGGCAAAGAGTTACAGTTTCTACCTGAATCCCAGGAAATGATGCATTTCAAATAATGCATTTTTGCATGTGCAGGAGTCAGACACCTGAGATTTGTGTTACCTGGTCCCATCACTTTGCTGCAGTGGATCTCAGAGGATTTTTCAGCCCGAATCTCCAACTGTCTGAGGTGGAAGATGAGCAGTTGCATTCCCAAACTGCAGAGAAATCACTAACTGAATAAAACCATTATGTAAAAAACAAAAATGGACTTGGGAATACCATAAGGAGCTGTCTTAAAGGAATGGGGTTCTACCAGGTCGCAACAGCTTCAGCTGGTAGTGAGGAGGAAAGCCGTGTATGGAGCTACTAAGCATCAATGTCAGCATCCCAAATGAAACCCAAGCAGACAGGAGGCAAACTTCATGGGCATACTGAAGATTTGCCTTGAATTTCAAGGTCATGTAGTAAATTAGCAAGAACAGGGCCCAGGTATCCTGAGTGTGATCCCTCTCTGCCCTAATCAGTCTGGCCTCACATAACCATTTGTGCAATTGGCTTATTTCAGAGTGACTTACCGATGCTATTGTAAGCAGAGCCAGTCAATATATTTATTTTCCTTTTGATATACAGCTACAATAGGAAGCCATGC
The DNA here is from genome assembly GCA_032466535.1 of Forpus xanthops. Lineage (NCBI taxonomy): Eukaryota > Metazoa > Chordata > Aves > Psittaciformes > Psittacidae > Forpus > Forpus xanthops. The sequence continues at coordinate 174,088 of JASSUY010032278.1, forward strand.
ATGAAGTTTATTAAACCTGGCTAATTTTCTATCAGTTCTGCAAAATATTGATCCCGTGCTTTCAGTTATCTGGCTCAGCCTCAACCTGGAAAGAGAATCATTTAAACACCAACTAAGAAGGCATCCGATTCCTCTGAAACAAAGCTAATCTGAGGCTGCAAAGTGTCACTGTTCTCATGGGCAGAGCCCTTTGATCGATCGAGCCAAAGACAACTGTGTTATTCAGGAGCCATTTGCAAGCTGGCAGATTAAACAAGGTTTGGTTTTTTTTGTACTGAAAAGGGGGGCAGAGGGAAGGAACAGCTTGACAGTAGCAATACAAATCCAAGTGAGTTTTTCCCCCTCTGACACAGCCACATTCTGGGTTCTATGGGCAGGAAAGCAGCGCAGAAGGCTCTGTCCTTCTCCATCTCCCTAGGTCTGCTGTAGGGGTAAAATGTTTTGATGTCTCCCTGGTGAGCCAAGAGCACAGTTGGACTCTACATGATGACAGGGCAGGATCCTGACACACAGGAGGAGCACAGAAGAGGTGTCACAGTGGCGCATTAGCAGGGCCCAAGCCTCACAGGAGGGTGAGCATCTCTGAAGAGGAGCTCCTGAGCCCACCCTGGGCAAACACTTCCAAAAGCAGGAGTTTTTGCAGGTGTCTGGTCCTTGAGAGCACAAGGCCCTGCCCAGCAGGCAAGACTCGAGCTTAACCCCTGACTCTTTGCATTCCTCAGAGCATTTGCATAGTAAAACCAGAGACAGGGAGTTTTCTATCTTGCAATCCTGTACATACAAAACATTACTGTGCCCATATCATGATGGAAACCAACAATAACTATAAAGATGCTATCTAAACCAAGATGGCAATGTGTTTTACCACATCCATCTCAGGGTGCCTACACTTAGATTAGCACATCAGCCCAGCTTTCAGCGACTTCCTTTGGTTTAAACGTAACCTGCTGCTTCTCCTGTGCCGTAGGCTGCTTGAGACCAGCTGCAAAGCATCATTGTACAAGACAGAACATATGCACAAGTAAACAAATTAAGGCTATCTCCAAAACAACAGGCCCCTGGCTTCCTGGAAGAGCTGCAAAGAGAAACTTAATCAACAGCAGCGGGTGAAACGGTAAAGGGGAGGAGATGGACCTCTGCTAATGAAGGTGATGCTTTCAGCTTGCAAATGTTCGCTTGCAGCACGCAAGGAGGCAACAGTGGGTCAGCACCAGTGACACGAGAAGCACATGCAGATGGTGACAAGGCTGGCTCCAAGGAAACCCTGGTTTTCACAGCACGGAGCAAACAGTTTAAGTTCAGCCAGAGAGCAAAGCAAGTTGCTGAGCAGGGCACAGGCTCAGCCTTGCCCCTGCCTGCTGTGGCAGGTTGAGAGCTCAGCTGTTGAGGCCAGATTATGACCCATATCTTGGCCTCTCCTGGTCTCCCTGCCTCCCCCATTAGTGGTCTGAGGTTGCAGCAGTTAAGCCAGTGGAACACCAAGGCAGTTAAATCTCTGCACTCCTCTGCGCAGATGCTTTGGTGTCAATTTAAGCCTGCCTGCCATCGGCTTCACCTTGTGTCTTTAAAGGAGGGAGTGATGCCACGGGAAAAGAAAACAGCAGAAAGCATTCCCTGCACTTCCAAACAGCAGGAAGGTCCCTCTCCAGCTTCACCCTGGAGCCAAGGGTCCTTCTCTGCTAGAGACCTCTGCCCTGACCCTGCATGCCCAACCTAAGTGCAGTTGCCTGCAGTATATCCTCTCAGGAGCTCATGACCAGCAAAATCCAACTGCTTCAGATTTTATTGCAAAATACGGCTATTTAGCACTGCAGGAAACTCATATTAAAATATTAAACCCCACGTGCCCGCACCTGGCTGTTTGCTCCCTCTAACCTTACGTTTTCATGACCAGCTCCATCTCCCTGCTTTTCCTTCTACCCCAAAAGGACAAGGCATTCAGTGAATGCTCTCTTAGCAAACCTAGAGTCCCCCTGAGATGCCCCAGGCTCTCTCAGACCAGCTCTTCCAGGCTCCTCTGCACCCCAGACTCGCCTCCCATCACCAAAGCAAGTTGCTGGAGAGACAACTTTGAGCCCTTACTTCATGCCCCAGTCTCAGAGCAGAGTCTGGCACCGAAGCCTAACACAAATCCCATGTGTGATCACAAGCAGTCAGGGCATCTGACAGCTTACAGAAGAGTATTTAAAATAACTGGTTGATTTAAGACAAGTGTCTCCTTAATCCTAAGCAGTTAGAGGTTGGTTTATGCTCTTGACAACAAAGGTTTGTGTAGCTAGTTTATCACATTTTTAAAGCTGCCTTAATTTAATAGCAGAGGATCTGCTCTCCATCTCAGGCAGAGCAAGGGGAAGCTAGACCACGCTTAAGTTGGAAGAAATAAGAAATGTGTGATAACCTAGATCTTGTTAGACCCTAAATTACTCCCTAATGACTGGTAATACATACGCAGATCCTTATGGATCACTGCCAAGCACAGCCAGCACCCCTACCCTCTCTCAGCACCATCTCCTTTATAACCTCCTCACTTAAAATCCCTACTCTTTCCTGCAGTAGCAAGTTCTGCAGCCCTAGAAGAGACCTTTTTAGGCCATTCCCATCTCAGGAAGAAAGGGAATGCCAGCCCAAGCTGTGCTTCTAGAAGCCCACAATACCTACAGCATTCCTGCTGCTCCTGGAGTCTGAATGAGTTGTGTCTCACTGCTTTTCCAACCCATGCTGGCTTTCCAAGTCCTCTTCCAATACAAGCCATCATCAAGGATGAGCAAAGCAGCCACACAAACCTACGTGGCACTTGCCAAAGGAGCTCTGCATCACTTAGCTATTAAATCCTGACACAGGGATGTGCCAACTGTGGCCCGGCATGTAGCTCCAAAGGTGGAGAGAGGCTCCATCATGGTCTGACAACCCCCTTCCTGCACGAGGCTGTCAGCGCCCTGTGGTGTAGCTGTGATGAAAAAGGGTCTCCAAAGGGCTGCATTGGCTTTAATCACATCTGAACAGTGGAAGCTGTCAGGATTCTCTCCATGACTACTGGAAAAAGAGCCGTGCACGTAGACTGTTGCCTTCACAACACTGACCTGGAACGTCACCGTGCCAAGCTGGAATCCAGGTCTGACTTTGGCTCCTGCAGCACAACCCCATCTCGCTCCCCAAATCCAATAACTTCCAAATCTGGGCTTTCCTTTGGTCTCATCGCTCATCGGTGCTGGTTTGCAGATGCTGAACATCCTGTTGCAAAGCAGCGATTCCGTTTTCCTCCGGCCTTAAGCAGCTTCAATCCATCTTGGTGCCGTACAGAGCCTGCCCTGGTTGTTTTGCTGGAGTGAGTAATAACAACGTGTACTTTGCAGATTACCCCAGGGAGCCATGCTCCTGGCTCTGGATGGGGCTGCAGGGACAACCTTGCCAGAAACAGAGATGGGAAGATGGGGAAGAGCAAAGGGAGCCATGGGGCCATTGGGGTGCTCAGTCCCGTCAGGGGCGAGCATCCCAGGGGAAGACCGCAAGGAAAACCCTGTGAGGGCTGCTGCAGCGATGGACCACAGGAGAGAAGCAAAGATGGGGGAAAAGGACACGAGCGGAGATGTGGAGCTGTGGTGGAGGCTCCTTATGAAGCAGCAGCACTCACAGGGAAGCTTCCAGAAGGCAGTGGCCGGGGCTGCCACAGGAGCCTCAGCCCTGTCCCCACTGCCACAACCATGGGGCACCCACTCCTGTCCCCGTTCTGCATGGCCACCATGATGCTGTGCCTGCAGTGGGCTGCTGGCAGCCATGCCAACAGCACCAGGTTGGGCGGGCGAGCTCCCAGTGTGTGCCTGGGCCTGCCCCTCACTGAGGGCACCATGGCGGGCACTGCCCCTCTCGGCATTGCTTCCTGGGCCCTCGGCCACCAGCACCACAGGGCCAAAGCTCCTCCTGCTCAGCAAGGTGGACACAAGATCATCACCAACTCACCAGGCTTCGGGGATGTGGCACCAGGGGATGCGGAGGTGAAGGGAGCACCCATGGTGGTCTTCATCATGGAGGTGAACGCGAGGCTTCGGAGGAAGACCTGCCAGGCTGAGCAAGGGGCCGTCATCCTCCTGGATGAGTGCTGCTTCGGGAATGACATTGCGTGGAGCTTCAGCTACCATGCCTGCAGGTGGCTTGCCCATAATGTAGACCTCCTTTACTACAGTCTGATCCTGCCCCTGTACAGGGTCACCAGCATCCTGGTCACCATGACAACCGCCATCCAGCTCCTCACAAGGGGCATGAAGAGCTACCAAAGCTGGAGGAGAGCAAGGAGCAGTGTCCAGGCTCTGCCCCTCGCATGGTGTGGAGTGCTGCCAGCTACACCGACTGTGCCATCTGCCCGCAGGCCTACGAGCCCGGGGGCACTGAAGCTGCTCTCCTGCTCTCACACTTACCATGGCATGTGCATTGACCTGTGGCACTGCATCCAGCCCGGCAGCAGGACCTGCCCGCTCTGCCTGCGCAGCATCACCACGGGGGCCTTGATCCACCCTGGGGTGCACAGCAACGAGCAGGAGTCACCGGCTCTCCCAGGCTCCCTTCTGGATGAAGAACCCTCTCCCCATACGCAGCTCTGTCTTTCACTCTTCTACAGATTCAAGCTCCAGTCAGTGCCTCTCGGGAAGTGCGAGCACAGCACAGGATTAAAAACCCCATATGGATATGTAGGAGTAAGGAAATGCAGCCTGGAAGGACAAGTGGAATACTGAAGAGACATCCTTGGCTCTGCCCAGTGTGGGGAGATGATCGCACACAGCCCTGCTTCACACTGGAAGACTTGAGGGCCACAACCACAGGACAGGAGCAGCGTTAGCTCTTGGATGAAGTGTCCTGAGGGTCTTCCTTTTACCCTGCTTCTTAAACTCTCCCTCCTAAAGCCAACACAGGTTCATTCCAATGGAGCTGATTGCCACAGTTACCAGCTCATTTTTACCACAAGGCTGTGGTTAATGAAACAAGCCCTGCTCTCTGCTTGCCCTTCTTTTGCATTGTTAGTTAAAAAGAACAAAAAAACCTGCTCAATTGGGGTGTTGGTTTTGCTTTATGCCCAAGGTTTCACGGTGCTTTGCCAAAGCTGGAAAAGGCAATATACTTTGTCTAGCACCAGTACCTAATGAAGAACTGTCCCTCCCATCGCAAGGCAAACAGCTGGAACTGGAATCCATAGGTACTAAGTTGCAATGGCCCAAGTTTGCTCAACTGCCTTTTTTAATTGTGGGCATTAGCAGATTATGGGTACTTTTGTAGCAGGTCCACAAAGCACTGCTTTATAATCTCCTGTACGCATTAGGGCTCAGATTAACGTGCTTGTACTTGGTAATAACAGAGAGATTGCCTGGGCCCCTGGGAAATCCAGGAGAGGCACCTGGCAGAGCAGAGCACACATGGTACCGAGGCACGTGTACGCAGCAGGGCTTGCAGAGCTCCCCAGACCTGCTCTCCATCCCCTTTCCACGGTGGGGACAGTGAGGAGCAAATCCTCTTCACACACACACACATCTCCATTTCGCACCTTCCCAGCACACATTCTGGGTGGTGACTCCAACTCTGTCAGCTCTCTATCCTGTAAAGACATCGGTCATCCTTTCCTTTCATCCTAGATGAAAGGAGGTGGTTACATGCGCCAGTTTCTAAATCAGCTCTAAGCAAGGAAAATCATTAACAAGGTGTAGGTCTGCCTTCCAGCCAGCTCACTGCCGAGCTGGGGACCTGCTCAGTCAGCAGGAGGGGAAAGCGTGTCCCACATCTCTTTCGTTTAAGAGCAACTGGGAGCACTGGGAGCACAGAGGTTTGGACTGGAAGGTCACTAGATGGCTCCAGATCTTCCTCCACAGCTGATCACCAGTATTTCAGCTCCAGGAGCCTGAGCTAAACCTAGTGCATGACCCCGAAGGAGCTGCGTGCCCTCATAAGAAAGGCACTGAGCTAGAACCAGGGATGCCTTCAAGATGTCTTGAGCAAAACATTTAACTCCCTGATGGCTTCTTCTGCTCCTGGCCTTTAGCTACTGAGGGCACGTAGAGTCTGTTGTGTGTCTGTGCAACGCTACTGCCCACAGACCCAAGGCACTAACCTAACACAGATCCAGGACAAGAAGTCTGGGTACATTCACATCATCCCATTGTCAGGCTGCTCTTTTCATGCTGCAGAAACCTCAGAGGGAAAAACCCACCCAAACATCCAGACTTATTCCCCAGGTTACATCAATGCTGGATCTGGGGCCTGTAATGCATGTTTTGTTGGAGTTGTAATGATGTCCACATAAGACAGTTGCCTCTGCATCTACGTTACCGCTTAAACTGCTTGGGCAGGACCAGAGTTAGACTCTGTTGGCAGTTTTGTGGGTCTAAATCAGCATTAAATTCCTTTGGATTGAGCAGATACTTCTGTGCAGTGCAAGCAAAGGGAAGAGCTGGCTTTATATCCCAGCTCCAGCACTAAGTGACAGCCCCAAAGAAGAAATAAAGGAACACGGGGACTTTGGGAGCAGTGGGGTAAGTGATCAGTTAATAGAGGTAAATGGTCTTTTCCTGTCTTCTAGCCTGGATCTTTGTTCAAGTGGTAAAATGGGACCCGTTCCCTGTAATTGCTCTGCTCTTGCACACAACTGCTGTCTCCCACGTGTATCTTGTTGACATTTAAATAAATTGCAATTATTCCAACAAAGTAGATTGCGGGAGCTCCAGAGAAAATGGGTCAAGAATACGTCCAGGAGCATCTGCAATGTATTTAACACATGAATATAACAGGGGTAGGGCGGGATGAGAAGTTAAGTATGGTGCCAGCTATAATGAACACAGCATGGGGCTGGAGGCAGCCTGACACAGCCCCACACCACAGTGTGATGCTTGGCTTAATCTCCGCCAGCAGGAGCCAAAGCCTCCAGGGCACAGACGATGGAGGAGGCAGACAGCAGCGATGCAAACAGAAAGCACAGAAGGAACCAGAATGTGGTTTATTGGTGGACAGAGCACCACTTTGGCTCTTTGAGCAAAGACCATCTTGGCCAAAGTCCTTTTTCAGCCCTCCTGAAGCATTCAGGGATTTCAAAGGAGGCTACGGGTTTCCATCTCACACTGCCTGTGGATGGGATATAGGCTCTGTGCTCCCCATCCAGACTGCAGCTTTTCCTCTTTCCTCACTCCCCAAAGCCTTCTCTATACCCCAAGTCCTCTCTTTCCTACCCTCCAACATCGCTTGAAGAGGATTTGTCTTTTTGCTGACATCTCTCTGGGTTACTGCTGAGAGTTACTGAGATCCAAGGGGAAGCCAGGAGGTTTCTCACTCCTGCCTCGCTGATTCTAGGGCATGAGAGGTGGTGTTGGAGCAGCCAGGAGCTAACAGCACGCAGAATACACAGGGGATTGATCATTCCTTCATCCCACATCTGTCACAGCTCACACAGACACATGGATCTTCATCCAGCCCTACCCCGATGCAAGCAGCAGGTCACTGACAGTACATAAAGCTTTGATTTAGAGGCAGAAATATGGCGTTGAGTGCAAGTAAGGAGGCAAGGATTTGAAAGAACACCAGGATGATGGATGCCATCACAAGAAGCATTAAGACCAGCAAAAAGCGCACCCTCAAAAGGCCTCCCGGCGCACCTCCATTTCCTTCTTCATCTCCCATTCTACTCGAAAACATTTGGCTCCTCAAACCTTTCCCCTGTTTTGTTTTTAAATGCATCAAAATGTCTCCTGCAAGCGTAAAACTCTTTAGATGAGGGGGAAATAAAATCGATCTGAAATCACAGCTGCTGGGAGTCTCTGGCGCACACACACACTGTCTGCTGACATTTTCTGTAGCTCTTTTCCCAGTGAAATCTGTCTCAAGCAGAGCCCAAGGGGGCGAGTAACAAATCAGTTGCCTGGTACCCGAGTGATTTTTTAACTCGAGGTCCAACACAACTGCACTGGAAACCACAGGGCTGCTCTCAAGTGGATCATTAAACAAACAGGGCTGTTTGTTACAAGGTACGGGTTTTGGGGGATTTGTGCTCCCAAACTGACTTTGGGTTCATTGCATATTCATACTTAGTTTGTTCCAACAACCAAGAGAGCTGTTGCGTTCCCATCAGGCTGGCGCTCCTCTGGGCACCGAGCAGTCACCATATGAGTTGGGAATTGCTTGAAAGATAGGAACTTCTGCTGTCAAACTCTCTGGGAGAGAGGGACAACACTTGTGCCTTATGCTTTCCACTCCTTTTTCAGCTTCTTCACCATAACCACAATTTCAAAATCAGTTTTCACTGCTAGAAACCGAAGTCTTCATTTTTTTTCCAGCCCTTTGATTTCCAACACTGAGGTTTGAAAGTAAATAAGGTAAAAAGCCCCAACACAAGAGTTGATGCTTTCCAAGCTCATCCACCACCCACTTTCACTGGGGTAGGAGTTCAAGCTCAGCCCCAAGACACAAGTGTATCACAGTTGCTTCAAGCCTAGCTGCTCACTCAGGGGCCTTGAAGGTGGAGCTGCTCAGTTTAGGTAATGGCAAAATGAGGCCACACAGGCAAAAAAGACTTGCAGCTTCTCCTAGCTGCCAGCTTGACTGACAGATACCAACTGACTTCCTTCAAATGCCAGACCCCTTCTGCCCTGAGCAATTTATTTGGCTTCGTATTGGTTCAAAGATCAAACTTTAAGGAAAGAAAGCACATTCACCAGATAAATCCAAGCCGCCACATCACCCCCCAGCAGCAGATGGAAGCTAACAGCTCGTTCCCACCCTGCCATGGTTCCCAGGAGTTGCTTTAGCCACCAGTGTGAAGGATTCCAGTTTGTGGTGGGCACATAGCTGATGGGGAGGCTCATTTATCCTGCCTGCACAGCACCAGCCAAACGAGATGGGCATCCTACTGGTACCCAGAGGGATGAAACTACGAGCTTCATGCATGGAGCAGACCAAAAAGGAAAGGAAGACGCTTAAGCAGGTTGATGGTAACGTTATGTGCCCCCTTGGAAAACACTTACTGGCTGATGTCATAGATCTGCAGAGGTGATATAAGAGTGTTGCTTGGCAGCTAGAGACAGCAAAAGAGAAGTTCTATCCTAGGAAGCTCTGAGCCTACAGAAATCTCTAAGGCAGAAGCAGGTTGTGATCTCTATCCTGCTGTGCCTCCAAGTCATGGCATGGTGATAGAACCCAGGTGGGAGAGTGCTTCTGGGACTGTTTGCTACACTTCTGCTTTGGGGCCAGCCTGGGAATCTGTATTCAGCTGCATTCAGTATGAATCTTTGGCTCCAACTTCTTCCTTTTGTGATCACTGCTGCCTTTTGCAATGTTACTCTTGCAGAAATCTTTGCTTATGTGGCTTATAATGACAGCTCCAAGTGTGCTGCTTATAAAGCCCTGCCTGCGTGCTTTGGGCCATGACTCCCAGCAGAAGGGCTGACAGGGTATTTGGTAAGGGTGATACCACCAAATGCTTGTCGTGCCATAGAGAATCCTCCAGCACCAAGGCAGGCCTCCAGGACATATATTGCACTCATAGAGGGGTACGGCTGCTCTTTTGTCAGAAAGGTCCTTCATGTCCAACAGGCTGGATACCAAACTGCTGCTGTGCACAATGTGGAATTGGCTACCATGATGGCTGATGACAAAGAAACCCAGCAGCTGATTGAGATACCATCACTCTTTACTGGACAATCGGTCTCCCTCCACTTGCAAAGGAGTTCGCAGTGTGCAGAAGGGGCATACATCAGACTTCTACCACTCAAACTCTATTTGAGTGCTTGTCAAGAAAGCACCAAAACGCTAGAGAAAATTCTCACCATGAAGGATTGCAAGGACCTAATCTACATCACGACTGCCAATACCTTAATTACAGTTGGCTTAATCTGGTACAAGAGGGCTCATGGGACAAAGCTGCACACACACAAGAAGGGAGACAAACATGAGATCTGTGTGATCTGCATGGCAGAGTACAAAGAAAGAGACCTCTTGAAGATCCTGTCCTGCTCTCATGCTTACCATAGTGTCTGCATTGACATTTGGTTCCACATCCTGCCTGGGAAGAAGACATGTCCCTTCTGCAAGCGACTAGTGAATACCTGTGGGCAAGATGAGCTTCTGCCTGAGCAGGCTGGTGAAGATGTGAATGAAGAGGAATGGGAACATGAAGATGATGCATTCAGAGATGGCCATGAAGATGAATATGCTAAAGAGGAGGAAGATGATGCAAGCTCAGTGGAAGGGGAAAGGCTTGGTGCACCAGAGAACAGCATCACTTGAGTTGTGACAGGGATGTTATCATTAAACCAAAGGAAATCTCCCCTGTGCTTTGCTTCATCTCTTGCTCCAGGCTAGCTTTTATTGGGAAGCTATTAGCACTGCAGTTTTGGCTCCCCTGCCCTGGATCCCACAATGAAAGAGCATCTAAAAATCCCAGGTGAGACCTGTCCCATGTGTTGCAGCCAGCAGGAGCTATTTCCTAACCTAAGAAGGTGAGGGGGGAATGGGGTACTAAAGCATAAATATGAAGCAACTTCCCCCTGTCATCAGCAGTGAAAGCAGAGTCCACATGGCCACAGCACTTCCTCATCACCCTGTGCACTGACACACATGATCCCCAAGCAGCAGGGTACCTCAACACAGGCCACTGCAGGGGACAGCATGGCCTTTAACTACACTGGCAGGAAAAGTGAGCTGCAAATATTGAGGGGCACTGCCTCGTCAGACGATGGATGCCTGCGGGAGGGAGGGTTCCTTACAGCAGGATTCACTTTGTGGAGCTGGCTAGGTGGGGAAAAAGAATGAAATGCTCCTAAGCGCGGTGTAATTGGCTGCTTTTGCCTGCTGGTTGCAATCTCACACCCTCAGAGGGGCTGACAGCACCAGTACATGTAACCCCCCGCTACCTGGGCTGTTCCAGGTCACTCTCCAAATGCGCTTAAGCACCTTAACGGGAGCTGAACTTACGTACTACCATGATGCAGACGGATCTTCATGTTCCCTCTAGATACACCACCTATTATTTGGGCAGCCTCTGAGCACATTTCCGATGGTGCTTATAGCAAGAGCAGAAGCAGAAATCAGCACTAGCTCCCCAGGCTGGTACGGGTGGCTCTAACACCCACTGTGCACGGGGCAGGCAGCCAAGTCCCAAACTGCATATGGGGATGCAGAGCTGGAAACATTCACAAACCTGCTATTAGCATTTAATCCCATATGAAAGAAAGGCATAAAACCTCTTTAGTAAATGCCAAAAATCAAATGAACAGCCCTAGCACACTATGACCAAGACATCAAACCTGCACAGCTGTACAAAGGCTAAACTCCTAAATCAAAGGCTCTCATCGAAACATAAATCATCCCATTTCTTATGGGCAGCAACCAAGAAGTGGGCTGCCAGCAGATCACTCTATTAGGACCACACAACAAGGAGACACAACTATGGCCAGCAAGTAAGTCTAGTACTTTGGAGTACTTCCTTTTTGAGTGGTTACATAAAGACTTGAAAGGCAAGGAGTTCAGGCATGTGTCTGAAAACATGCTGCAGTCCTGAGAAGTATGATCTCTGCAACACCTGAGAATAGCTACACCTAGATTACTTCGGTATCTTTAAGATATCCATATCTTAGAGAAGGCTGGGACAAGATACATGAGTACATGTGATAGCCATTGACAAGGTGGACCTCAATCTGTCACTCCTACCGCAGGGAAACCCAGAGAGCTTCAGGTGAGAGGAAGACGGGAAAGTGCAGGTTCAGGATTCCTTTTGGCAGTGGAGAAGTTTCAAACCAATTTCCCCTGGAATGAAACATGACAGCATTTCCAAGGGCTTGATGGAAACAAGTCTTCCTGCGAGTCCTCACACTGAGCTGTTCCATTTCATTTGCTGAGCAAACAGGGAAAAATGATTTTTAAGGCAGTTCATAAGAAAAGTGCCCTCCTCCGCGAGGTGTGCAGGCTCCTGGGAGCCATAAATCACTTCCATTGCAGAACACGGCCCCTCAGGGTGCCTGAGAAGGCAAAGGCAGTTGTCTCCATCTGAGGAAGGAGACAGGTTCTTCAACAGTGATTAGTGGCAGGAACTTCATTTAGGTGCCTTATATTGCCTTCTGGAGGTAACTGCTGTCAGCAGCTTGGAAGGAGACAGGACTTAGCTAAGCCGCACAGTTGCAGTTGTCTTCATCCGTCGCTGAGCTTCTGGAGCTGCCTTGGGTCTGTAGCCCCCACTGTGATAGGCAACCCCAGGTCCTCAAAGGGGAGAAAGAAAAGCAAAGATGCTGATGGCACTCCCAGATGGCTCAGCATGCTCTCAGTGCCTGCATTCCCCTTCAACCAAGGTCCAAAAAAGCACAGATGCTGCAGATGTGCAGGGAGAAGGCTGAAGAGGCACTGTTTTCTGCATGCTGGTGGCACAATGGGCCAAACCGAGCTACTGCCTCCAACAGCATCCTACTGATGAAGGAGAAATGATTGAACAAGACCCCTGGGCCAGACCTGGAGATGGTTCTGGGCAATCCCACAAAAACCATGGTGTCATCCAGCTGCAGAGCTGGGCTTGCGAGGAGAGTCGCAGGGGGAATTCTCGAGGCTGTATTATGCATGAGGCGAGATGAGCTGATCATAGTGTCCTTAATATCTATGGATTTCTTTCCATCTTCAAAAGCAGAACATGCTCTAGATGGGCTGAATTTTACTGAAATGGGTCAGGAGAAAAATAGAATCCTTCTTACAATGCAACACTGCATTGCTTTAATTTAGAAAAGGAGAGGAAGAAAAAAAAGGAACCGAATCTGGGTAAGAGGGAAGCTCTTCACTCCATTTAACGTTATCAAAGCCTATTGCACTGAAAATCTGATTTGTGTGCCACAGCAAACCTGACCTCCAGCCCTACCGCTGTCAGATCCACTGCCCTCCATCAGCATTAACGGCACTCCTAACAGAGCAAGGTTAGCTTATTGCCAGGGTGGGACACACAGCCCTCGCAGCCTGAATGAGGATTATTAACTTCTCTGGAGGTAGCCACATCGCAGCGTTTCAATACACTACAGACAATACAAGAGAGGGAAAAGGAGAGCAAGGGGTCTGGATCCTGCTGTTGGCTGTGGGGTCAGTGGTGGAGCTCGATGTCCTACAGCAGTGTGGGGACACGGCTGTCCCAGTTTGACAGTGCTGCAGGTTGACTGAACCAGAAGAGAAGGGAAGCAGAGGTGGATGAGGACTGGAAAGGCCACACAGGGAGGTGATATGGGAAAATCCTACAGGAGGATTTGTGGCTTCTGCAGAGATGCTGAATGGCAGCACACTTAATTGTCACTAAAACACACAGAAGAGACAAGAGACGGGAAGACAGCAGCCAGCGGGAAAGGAGCCCTGATTTCTGTGTCCCAGAGCTCAAGCAGAAGGGAAACGGTACCTGCAGAGCCTCAAAGTCCTGTCAGAAAAAGGATAACTAGGAACATTTTATACAAACTGTGCAGAAAAAGATAAACTGGGGGCAAGGGTGAAGGCAAAAGCAGTCTCATGGGTCCAGCCAGGAGCAGCAGCCAAAGCCCTTAATGAACCCATCAGAAAGCCCTAACGAGGGAAGAGCCAAGGATGCTCCAATATGTACATTTCTAATCAGAGCACCAGTACAACGCACACAGAACCTCCAGTGATAACTCTGCCTTGGGGGAGCACCCAAGCAACGTGTTTAAGTGAGCTGCCAGGAGCCCCCCTCCTTTTAGCCATCTCCTGCCCTATAAACCAAGCTCCACTGCACATACTCTATTAAGCTATAACCAGGTTCCAGCAAGGCCTCAAAGAATGACTTACAGATCTCATTTACCAGGAGGCTCTTTGCCGTTTCTTGCACATTTTATTGCAGGCTTTTTCTGCACAAGCATGGTTCAGTGTGTCACTGGGAGAGCCACCAGACTGCGACCCAGAGGGAAGCTGCAGAGGATCCAGCACTGGGAACTACTGACTTCACCACCAGAACATCAGTGCTATAGATCACCAGGAGCAATTAGGGTGGCTGATCACCCAGTGCAGCCTATGGGCAATCATCCAATGAAGACATCTTTCCCATGCACAGAGCCAGCGCTAAGCCTTAACAACATTCAAAGAACTACTCTGAGGGTTTAAATGAGATTTGAGTGATCTGTAGGTCCTGCACAGGCCAAAGGTAAGAATTTCAACCTTGAAAACTCAAGCTTAATACCCACGGTAATTAAAAGGAGAGTGCCAGCTTCCCTGCAGCACAACCCAATTGACATCAATAGCATTTCAGCAGCAGAGAGGCTTACCTTTGATCTCCAAAACCCATCTGGGATGCAGATAAAGGACAGAATGTGCCTGCCCATAGGGCCAGGAGCCTCTGCTACCCAAAGGCTGCAATATCCATGGAAACCTTCCTTCCTTGGGCCATACTCTCTACCTGCCAGGTCTTCCTTCATCCAGTGTATATCTCAGTCTCCTTTTCTAAGGTCAGGATTTCCACCCCCTGGTTCTGATCCTCAGTTTTTCCTTCCACCCATCCCATCTCTATATCCCATTCTGCCTCTTGTCCACACCTCAAGATGCTCCTACTCTCTTGCTCACGGAAAGCTTCATGTGCTCTGGGATGCCTTAACAAATCAGGTTACTCCAAGGTGTCTTTGCACGCAGGAAGCCTGGTACCGCTAAGCCAGGAATCCAGCTCTCTGGGGTAATCTGCAGAGTAGGGCTGGTTGTTAGTCACTACAGTAGAACAATCAGCGCAGTTTGTGTAATGCACTAAGATGGATTGAAGCTACTTAAGGATACGAGGAAATGGGATCAGTGCTTTGGAAAAAGGAGCTTGTCTCACCAAATCCGCTTCTAGTACAGCAGCTCTGAGCAGAGCCTTTGGTTGCACACACGGATGCTGCAGCACAGATGCTTACAGCTGGCAATGCTGGGACTATCATGGGAACACCAGCACTTTACCCTGATGGAAATACGTGGCAGTCCCATGCTGAGCAGCAAGGAGCAAGACAGAACCTCTGCTGTGTTGCTCCTATTCCTTTCCTGCTATCAGAAGAGATCAAGGTTCTGCTCCATGTCTGGTTTCACACCAGAACAATTCTGCTCTTTAGTATTTTCCCCTTTCAAACACACCTGGAAAATAAAGACCCAGCTCTTCTCATTGCATCTGCATCAAGACCTGAGCAGACTGCAAAGCCTCAGAAGCTTCAGCCTTTCATTCAATGACAAGAATTGGTCCCAAACCTCCTTTAAAGAGATATGGTGATAAACAGGACTCCTTCCTTGACTCCAAAGCCTTCTTTCCCCAGAGATCTCCCCTATTACCTCCCAAAATCAGCAGAGATGCTACTCCATATGAGAAATGATATATTGACAGGGTAAAAAGTCTCCCCAGAGTGAGAATCCACCAGCCACAGGAGCACTGGTTAGGAAGGAACGCATGCATTGCTGGCCTGGCATTTTAGGTGTTGGGAAGCATCCTCCATAGAGGCATCTCCTGCTTGAAGAGGCAAGACCAGTGTGTGACAGTGATCCTAAGGAAACTAACATCTTGTCTCTGCTGACTCAGACAAGTGCCTTCTTCTCTCCCAGAAATCAGGGGGTGTGAATGGCTCCGTGGAGAAGGCTGAGAGTGTGGAGGAAGGAACTGAGCAACAGCCAGGGACACCAAAGAGGCTTTGAAAACCCCTGCGGAGAAGCAGCAGCAGTACCTCTCAGAAGACATATTATGTGCTTCACTGCCCATGCTCTGCCCTCCCACGTCCAAAGAGGGCAGCCAGCCCCACTGCCAGCACAGTGCTTGGTCAATGCATGGAAGGAAGGAAAGGACCAGGAATCTGGAAAACTGATGCAGTGTGAGGGAAACCCAGAAGTCTCCTGAGGGAGAACGCAGGGGGATGTGGTTGAGAAATCACCACATTATAGATAAAGAGGGATGTTTGGAGAACGGGGCTCATCCAAGACTCCTACTTACACATTCCACAAAGCATCTCCTTATTACTCCTGTTTATTGACTAAGTGCAAACTCCTGTAGTAGCGTGAGGATGGAGATCTGAGGCAGTCTTTTTCTCCTGACCTTTGTGTGCCCCTCTGCCACAAGGCTGGGGGAAAGAGGGGAAAAACTGCCCTGGCCCTGTCTGCTGTAATTAACTGGAGCCCTGATTGATTCTGATAAGGAGCTCTGGCATCATTCATCAGCGCTGCATTTACCCAGAGAAGCAGAAGAGCAGTGCATCAACCCAGACCACCCTGAGCAGCACAGGGCTGGTCTAACCCGAGCAGCGCCTTTAATAGATCTCTTCATATGATGAAACATCACCTTCCTGATTATCCCCCTTAATACTTTCAAAGACCTTCTAAGGAAAATCATCCACCCTCTTTAGATGAATAACAAATATTATCCCTAAGGACTCAGCCTTGTTGAGCTACAAGTCTGGGTCTATGGGAAGCCCTGGCTAGGTCAGAACAAGTGACAACACCCATTATTGCAGGGGCTGGATGCCCTCAGCCCATTTGTGTTACAGGATTGGGTGTGCAGCTTCTGTTCATTGCCATAAGATGAGCCATGGCATGGCACAGAGCTAAACTGAAGATCAGTAGGTAGAAATCAAACAGGGAGACTGGACTGGAGGCAGGCTGATGCAAAGCTTAAGAGGAGAAGGGGGGAAGAAAGCGTATGCAGAGCAGCATCCATCTCAGAAACCAAGAGCCCTGCAGTCCAAAGAGAGAGGCTCCAAGCATTTGCCTGTTAGATTTGAAAACCCTTTCTGCTGTCAGCTTGGTTGTTCTCTCCTTCTAGCATGTGATGGAGAGAGAAAATGAATGCAAGAAAAGAGATACTGTGGATTTAATTGCCCATATTCATCACTGGAGCAAGAAAAATAAGCCTAGCAATAGCACTGGCCGAGTGACATGCATTTAATTAGTGTATGAGATGCTCTTGCTTTGGTCAATGAAATATATGTAAAAAGCCTTCATCTTAACTTGACCTTTCCAGGAAAGCTCTGGTCTAAATAGCACTGTCCAATACTGCTGCGACAGCCTGGCACTCCCTGCCACCCCAGGGCAGCAGCCCTGTACCACAAAGCCTTCCCCTGTGCACGACTCTGAGCTATGTCTTGCTTTACACTGTTTTCTTCACCCATTTACCTGCTGGCACCTTTACACTGCTCTTCCCCATGGAGACGGTGTCATCCAGCTGCACTGCCAGGGCTCAGCATCCTCAGGTCCCAGGGAAATCAGTAGGTTTCCCCTGGCAAACACTGCCTGGTGATGAGCAGGATGCCAAGACACAGGACCTAGGCACACTTGGGGTTCAGCTAGCAGTGCAAAGGCAGAACCAGATGGATCTGGTGAGGTCTAACCAAGGGTTGGGACTCCCACTGCAGGAATGAGACCTCTCTGAAACCAATGACATCCAATCAGTGCAG
The DNA here is from genome assembly GCA_032466535.1 of Forpus xanthops. NCBI lineage: Eukaryota > Metazoa > Chordata > Aves > Psittaciformes > Psittacidae > Forpus > Forpus xanthops. The sequence goes on from JASSUY010032278.1 coordinate 191,475, forward strand.
GAGCCTGGTGCCCAAGGGGCAGCACTCTGAAAATATTTATTCAAGTCTTTAAAAAGGCCTTTGTAAGACATGAGGCAAAGGGGTTTCTGGAGCCATGGAGGGGCTGTCCAGCCAGGCAGGGCTGCAGCATTACAGAGCCATCCGTCAGTGCCAGAGCTCACCCTCCACCACAAGGCATACATTTTCCATGCCTCTTTGGGGCAGGATTTGTAAGGCTTTAATGATAGCGTGTTCCTTTGCAGCACAAGGTCAAGCCAAGCATTTCCTCCTTCCCAAGGCCTCACGCTTACCCTGGCTATAACTCACTCCACCTCACCTGGTAGATTTTGGCACTGTGGCCTCTCTCTTTCCTATTTCAAGTCCCTTGCTGCAGCGTGAGGAGACACCTGGCAGAGCCATTCTGCCCGGAAACCTATCCGTGGATTGTTTTATCTCTATTAGCCCTCGCAAGCAGATGACAGGAGAGCATGAACATAGACAGCGTGGGATGAGACATTCACCCAGCTGCTAGTTCAAAGGCATGTCATCATTTATAACACTCCCAGCTATCCCAACTCTCCCTCCCTGTTCTCAGTTAAAAGGTGGAAAGAAAAGCCATTTCTGGCTCTGTTCACTTAGCGTTCAGGGAGATGCTCTTTGTTTTGGTGCCTTTGCTCTCAGGGTAGCTCAGCTTCCCTGGCTCCATGGGGCATTTCCCTTGTAGAGCATCACTGCCAAGTTGTGCTGGAACCCCTCAACATCCCCCCAGTGTGGCAGTGACAGTGCAAAGGGAGACAGAGAGAAGAGGAGCACTTTAGGTACCAGTGTGGTCCTGTCTGCATCTTGCACATCCCATCTTGCTGGACAGGGCCCAGCATGTGGGCCTGAGAAACCTGGCCAGGGCTCCTGGCTTTGCTGCAGCCCCCACCAGCAGACATAGGATGCTCAAAGGAGCATCTCCCATGCGGTATCCCAAAGCGCCTCTCCTCCTCTGGAGAAGGGCAGTAGAGGGGTTTATGATGAGTCCCTTCGAGTTACAAGTCACCCTGCAAACAACCTGGGCGCATTTCCAGCCCATCACTAAGACAACACAGAACCAGCTTATCCCCAGAGACTGCAAATGGTCTGATCCAAATTCCACCGAAGTCCACACAAGGCTCATTACCTTCGTCTGGCATTAGCTCTGGCTCTTTGCTCACAACAGCTCTCGGAAAGAACTCCCTCTCCAAGGAGCGCCAGTGTTTTTAACTAGGGAAGCATCGCTCTCATCTCAAAGGCAAGGAAAACCCAAGACCCTTCCCCACCTAACATGGACACATCAGCACCAACTGAGCCGTTCAGGCTGGGTCCAATAGAGGGCAACAATATCACACAAACCACTTCATTAAACTAATTGCTAACAGCCAAGGTGAGAGTCATTGCCCGCTCTCCTTTAAGGGCTGGATTTATCCCCTGCCTTCTCCCCATCTCCCTGGGAGGTGAGCTGATGCACAGCACCCTGAGGAGCTGGAGGCGGTGGCATTGGTCAGGCAGCACAGCTCCAAAGCACTGAGTTGTGGATGCCTCTCAGCCAGCTGGGCTGATTCTCCCCTTGATGTGGGACCCTGCAAAGGGGCTGAAGCACCCATCTTCTGCTGCTTCCCACCCCCATTCACAGGCCCCAGTCCCCATCACAGCTCTGCCTCTCCCTCCCCACCTGCAGTTTACTGTAGCAGTAACAAGACGCGCTCCATGTAGAAGCACAACCTTCTGCAAGGCTGTTTTGCATAAAGACACCCTATACACCAGCAACCATTTGCTCAATTAACACTCTTGCTTGGCAGAGGTCTTGACCACAACTCCCATCACTGTGCAGGGAGAGAGCTTTTCCCCACTGCAGTCCAGGTCTGACCCCTCCGAGCAGAGCAAGTCCTGAGGAGCAAAGCTGGGGATACACCATCCCCATCACCCTGTGCTGTACCCCTGCAGCCTCCCCAGCGCTGCTCTGTATCCAGGCACGTCAGTGTAATGAGGCTGTGCAATCACGTTGCTCAAGGGGAGTGTACTCAGGCTAGCAAGCAAGGAGCACCCATGGGATGCTGGCAGGCAGCAGGCATCAACACAAGAACAGCTTGGGTAGCACGGCTGCGCACTGACAAGGTCTGGATGGCAGCAGGCCTGGCAAAACAGGGAGGTTTTGGGTGGGAAAGCAATGCAGAAAGCAGAGCTTTTTGAGAGGAGATGAGCTGTCTCTCATCAGCTGAGCTGCAGGAATCAGCACTGCTCCTGGATGGTGAAATGGATTAGTGTAATGGCTGTTGTGGGAGGTTAAGTGGATATTTGACTCTGCATCCATAACAGACAGGGTGCTTGCAGGCAAGCCAGGCACTGTAACTGCCCATTCTGGGTTAATGTGACCATGGGCAATGATGGTGGGAGCCCATAGATTCCCACTGACATCAGAGTCAAGGTTTTACCCTTTCCCATCCCCAGGGTTCGTGCATCCCTCCCTGCGTTTGGTTTCAATGTGGGTGGCAACCATGTCTGTCCACATCTGCCAGCATGTTACACACCACATGTCTCCTGTCATCGAAACTAACTGCGCCCAAGGAATTTGATGGAAGCAGCAGTGATGGAGCTGGGATTTCACTTGGGTTGTCAGCACAGCCTCGGTCCCAGCATCCCCCGTGGGTTCCATTCGAGCAGGCTCAGACAGGCAGCGCACATCAGAGTGGGGAGGAAAGCCTGAATCTCCCAAATCCCAGGCTCCTGTATCCCAAGCCATCCCTCCTACCTACAGCACACAGGCCCCCTCCAGCACTTCAGCTCCCAGCCGGTACCTGCTGCCCACCAGCTTTGAGCATCCTTGTGAGGGGCCATCAGAGAGGCTCCATCCTCAGCACCAAGCAAGCCCAGTTCAATCCATAGGCCAGCACAAAGGCAGAGCTCAGCAGCTCAGGTGAGAAAAGGCTGGACCCGAAGCCACAGTGCTGAGCCCAAGGACTAAGTTAGCTCCACATTTGGAGAGCCTGGGAGGAGAGGCTCCATCTGACCCTGAAACCAGCAGCTGAGACAAGCTGGAAGCTGCACTTTGACCAAAGAAATTCCTCCCACCAGCAGCTGCTGAGCCCTGTTCAAAGCCCTCAAGCCAAAGGCTTGGCCAAGAGCCTGGGGGACAAGCTCGTGTCTCACTGGATGTGTATTTGTTTTCATCTAGCATTACATGATGAGATCAAAGCAGCTGCCCTGAAGATGGGCAAGATCTACTGAGGGCAGAGCTCTGGGGGGTTTGGTTGTGTAGTTTTGCCCCATCTCCCTTTTACCCAAGGGGGTTCCAAGCTGTTTGAGCAATGAGCTGGGCTGATCTGCTGTAGCCCACTGCAACCTGTGAGACCGCAGGGCTCAGCTTTTGCTGGTTACATGGTAAGGCCATGAGAATGGATAGAATTAAACCAGGATGAGCTATCAACCCACCTTAGGGGACCCAACCAGGAGACCTGGCCACTCGTATGCAGATACGATTCCTCTGATGCTGGAGGAGTTACCAATGCTGCTTTTACAGAAGCAAGGATGTTGGTGGGCCTTGAGCAGTGCTGGCTCAGGCCTGTCCTACAGCAGAGCAATAAAGGGGTGTTTTGGAGCCTTTTTCCCCACTCTCATATCTCACATGGCCGCGTATTCCCCTAAACAGTAAAAGCAAAGTGCTCCCACACAGCGATGCAGGGCGCTGGCACATGCTGCTGGCCAGCCCAAATGGCTGAACCTCCCTCTGCACCACCACGGCAGGAAGATAAGAGCTGAGCCTCCACTTGAACATTGAACATGGGAGGTGACATTCGGGCTCCAAAGACACATACTTCAAAGCTGATGCCTACGTAGCAGCCCCGCTTGAAGCTGCGATTCACCCCTCCAAGCGCTTGGTGCTCCATCACCAACAGTGGGCGACGGCCTCCTACATCAGCTGCGGTCACCCCAGGTCCACAGGAGCAACCTCCTCAGCACTGAAATTATTAGGGCTGAAATTTGGGGGAGGAGGTTTAAGGAACAGATGGTCGCGCTTTAGTATCGCAATACACTGCCAGTTAATTAATGCTAGCTGTAATTAAACTTTACACAAATTAGCTGTCAGCTATGCTAAAGGGAATCATTTCTCTCAAATGCCACCTTGAATCGCTGAGTTGTGAGACTTTTCTACAACGTAATTAAAGGCAGGAGGCTGGCGTGGAAGGGGGCGGCTGCCAGGGGAGGGAAGAGCCAGGAGATGAAAGCTGCAGGCTGGGAAGCAGCTGGAGATGCCCATCCCACACGAGCAGTTCCTCTCCTTTGGTCGGGGGGACCTCTGGGGTGCTGCTTGGCTTTTATCCCCTCCAGGTTCCTCCCAATGCACTCAAAGGTCTCATTTGAAGCTGAACTTCGGCTCTTGGAAGGAGAAGGGTTTGAGCTCAAGAAGAGGTGGAAGGACCTTGGCAGGACAAGGCACAAGCTGGCTCAGGAGCTGTTGTCTCTACTTTGAAACCACAGAAACCCAGATATGTGCAGGGAGAGGGCTGGGTTTGATGAGTCTTGTGCTGGGAAGAAAGACCTCTGTCAAAATAGCTGGGCTGACGTTTTCCAACCAGCTCCATTTTATTCCGAGTGATGATTTGGAAGCGTTAGCTCATTTCTTGCTTCACACATTGCCAGTGCTCATTGAGCTAGGCAATGACTAACACCAGAGCACCACGACCAAGCAGGCCAGCGGTGACTTGGGATAGGGGAACTGGGAATATTAAGGCTAATTTTTCCCAGATTCTGAGCACAGGTTTCAGCTGGAAGTCCAATTGAAGAAAGAGACAACAAAAGCCTCAGCATCAGATATATCGATGGCAACCAATAGTGGTTTTCAAACATAGCCCTGTTTGCACACAAACATATAGGACACACCATGGGGTACCTGAGCAGAGCAAGAGCCATCTTTAGAAGAAGCTCCAGGGTCCAAATACGCAGGAGATGAGGCTGAAACACTGCAACAGAGAGCCCATGAAGAAAGCAGGATGGGAGGGGAATACAGCATGCCCTAACCTGTGCTTAAATAGCACTGCTGGGGCATGGGTAGAGATCCAAGGGGAGGTGCTAAGGGCAATTAAAGCCAATCACTTGGGATCTATAAAGTCAAAGGACAGCCTGCAGGAAGAGCCCGGTAAACCCAGTTAGACTGTATGACTTCAGTCCTTAAGGTTATTTCCCTGCTTTCTGGTCCTGTCCTAGTTCTGTGGGTGGTGCATCACCACTGCAGCCCTGCATGGGACCAGGGTGATGGGCCCCAAAACCAGCTCAGGGGCTGTGTGTGTCCTCTGGGGATCCACCCCAGGAAGCCCAAAGCATCACTGATGCTCATGTCCTGTGCAGTCGTGGGTAATTGATATACCCAGATGTTTTCCACTCCACGATACATAGAAAAGCAGAAAAACCTCTGTGGATCCTGTGGGATATGTGGAAAATTCCTTCCTGACCCCAAATCTGCTGATCAGTTCAAACATTTCCGGGAGATGTGGCAGGCCAGCATGTTTCAGGAAGGGGTCCTTAGCCCTACACCCCCATCACTGCACTTGCTCTGTGTCAGCATCCCACCTCCCATCCTGCCACTATCCGGAGCACCTGGAAGCACATCTGGACAGATGTGTGCCCTGGAACCTGTTTGTCCCCCGCTCCTGGATGGGGCTCCAGATAAGTTATAGTTGTGGCTTTGCCGCAGAGCTCCAAGTATTAGGAACACCACGAGGGCAGAGCAGGACATCCTTCTCTCGGAGGGCAGGAGCGGGAGGGATTTATGAGTTAAGGTTGGGAAGGGCCACCGTGACTCTCCCCTGCTCCTCCCAAATGCAGACACTGCAGCTATTTTTCTCCTCCAGCAGCTGAATTAAAGCCTCTGGCTTGTAGCAATACCAAATCTCATCTTGGAGGCTCTGAGCAACAGTAAATCCCTTGTCCCTTGCTCTCCATCAGCCCTCGCTGCCCTGCACCATGTCCTCCTCCAAGGTTGCCATCAGCTTCCAGCAATTAGGGCTCTCCAGCAGTTTGTTTGACAGGCTGTAGGCTCTGTTTCCAGCCCAATACACACAGAGGAGTTCAATTCCTCTGCTTCACTGCTCTCCAGTGCCTCCTCAGGGACCCAGAGCCTCCCACCACCACCACCAAAGCCCCTTTAGCTTTTGGGGCTGGTCAGCACGGTGAGCAGGGCTGATCCCAGGTTTGCTCCATCATATTCCCTGCACACCGTGCAGACTCAAGGAGACTCCTCTGCTTTTCTTTCCCTTTCTTTTCCCTTTTTTTAACGCTCAATCAAGGATCACATCAACGTCTCTTCTTCCTGCAGCTCTGTGCCCGGAGCTCATGATGAGGGAGTTACACACCCATGACCCCTAAATCCTTTTCTGAGTCACTGCCGCTGCAAGCTCTACTCTCCAGTCCTGGAGGCAAACAATCCAGCTCCTTTGTTCCCACCTAAGCTACAGTGGCCTCACACAATGCTCTGAAGTCAGTGGTATTTTCACATCGTGGTGCCTTTTTTTCCCCAGAGCAGCACAAAACAGCCACAGCGAAGCAGTACCTGGAGTCCCCAGCACAGGCCAACAGGGACTGAGCTGCCTATTGCTAAGGTCTGTGTATTGCTGAGGTAGGACCAAGAGGCTGAAGATGAGTGTTGATGTGAGCCTGGGCCTAAATCTTTGTCCTTTCTGGATCTCAGAGCTCCTCAGCCTGGTGGCAAGAGGGACCCCAGCCCAAAGAGCAGGAACATCCCCGACTCTTTTCTCAGCTGAAAGGGACCCACAGCATTTATAGGAGGCTTCTCTACCCCAAGCCCTTGTGTGTGTGCCACTTTCCCCAGCCCATGTCTGCCTTGTCCCCAGTCCAGGATCACTTCATCCCATTGCAAACCTCATGAGATCCACGTGGTGGCCTCCCGTTTGCTTCTGCAGTGAGGTTGGGATGTGCAGATTTTGCCTGTGTTTGGGATGGGCTCAGGGAACGGTGCACTGTTGGCATCTCACTTGCTGGAGATACGAGGGCTTGGCTGTCCTTGGGGAGACTTGGCTATTTACACTGCCACCCCTCTCCATGGGCTCATCCCCACTGATGCCAGTGTGGCAGGAGAGTCATGCCCATCTCATTGCTTGAAAGAAGTGGTGGATTTGCCTTTCAGATGAATAATGGGCTGTAATGAGCAACCTTCCCAGAGTGAATGGGATGTCTAAGGCCCCAGTAGCTGTGTGACACAATGGAGAATCCTGGCTGGGCACAGGACCTGGTGCTTGTGCCAGCTCCCCCATGGTGATCCATGAGGAATTTAGGAAGAAGGAAAAAAGTGGGTTTGAATCGGTGGCAGGAGGATGGAAAAGCAGAACTGGGCTATTCGGGAGCCAGAATAGGAAGGGAATTAGCCCTTACAGAGTGCCAGAGCCGGGTGGTTAATGCCACACTGAGCCCAGCTCTTGCTGCCCCAGAACGCTCCTCTGTGTTTCCTGAAGCAGTGGTGGATGCTGTGCAGGACACAAGGACAGAGGACTGGTCTATCAGCTCTCCCATGACCCTGCCCTGAGGATGGAGACTCTGGTCCTATTCCCAGCCCTGCCGCTGACACACAGAGTGGAACCTGCTCCTGGGTACCACCTACTTGCTCCTCAGCTTCCCCATCCTTGAATTAGGGACAATAAATCCTTTCTCTGAGCTGGGTTACCCATGCAGTAACTTTATCAATGAGCACTTCAGGACATCAGGCAGGATGAGGACCCCGGTAAATGAAGCAACACAGAACCGGAGCTTAAAGCAAGTGGAAATCTGCTCATCTGCAGCTCTGGAGTTTAAGAAACATCTCAAACTCGGCTGCCGGACATCAGTCCCTCTGCACTATTTGCTTTATATTGTGCTGGGATGGCTGTGGATTACAGGGACTCTATTACCATCATATATTCCTGTATGCGTGTGCCTGCGCGCTGGCACAGGTGTCTGTGGGTCGGAATCAATTACAGCAAGAAGGTGAAAGGAAATGCTGTGTTTCATTAAAGCCCTGCTTTTCATTTGCACTGGGACTTTCTCTGGTTAGAAGTCAAACTGCACGCCCGCCACTTGCTAATTGCGCTTCTCAGAATCAAAGGCTTTAGCCAAAGGGATAAATACATAAAATTGTCGGGAAGGAAACATTTTCTTCTTGCATTCCAAGTGCAAACTGAGCTAATACGGACTTCTTTTGATAATAAAAGCAGCAGAAACAGCTATCTGATGTCTATGGCTGAAGGCAGCTTGAAACAGAAGTAAGAGTTTCCTTCAGTGGGCCAGGAGCGTTCCGAGTGACTGAAATTGCATTTGGAAAACCATGTCTCTTTCTCTTCTGTAATTGTCTCTTGTTGTTTTAGCTTCTTTTCCACGTCACCCAGTCTCTGAGATATTTGTTCAATCACTGTTTTTTCCTTACTTCTTGCCAAAGGAGTCAGCAAAGAGCATCGAGGAGACAAACCACAGCATCTGAGCATCCCAGCTGCAGGATGCCCCCATCCCAGCCCCCCACCTCCTTTATTTCCCTTCCCATCCATTCTTTCCCAGCCAACCAGTGGCCATTCCTCACTCCCTAGGCCCTGGGACAGGGAGATGGAAGATGGAGTCACGCGTTGTTAACCCCCACTTTGCTGTGCCTGCGGGTGATTTATCACAAGCAATGAGGCATGAGGACAGTGAGGCAAGGACCAGGGCACATCTCTCCATCCCAGCTCGGGGCTGGTTAATAAGCCATTTTAAAGGGAAAGGGGGTGGGGAGAGCAGTATTTACTGGGTGAGAAAGTAAAAGACATGGGGGTTTATTTATTTCATGCTTTGGCTCCTAAAGAGGAAGGATGTTTCCATTGCAGATGGGGCAGCTTGAAAGCACAATGTCTGCAACGTGCCAGGTGGATTCGGCCTTGAATGGAGAGGCCAGATCCTGCTCAGCAGCAGTTTCAGCCACTTGGCTGGGTTACTGGATGAGACAGCTCCCTGCACCACTGCCTAAAGAGCACAAACACACATGTGCCCTGGTGTTTGTGTGCTTCCTCCCAGTTTCTGGCTCGGTTTTCATCATTTGATTTCCTTTTTGCCCTAAGAATCAAGTTAGTTCACTGATTAAAGAGCACTAACTAAATAAATCACAAGAACAAAACCCCTCCACTGGAAACCAGAGCATCCTGCAAAAGCAACTGTGAAATTTATGGAATGGCAGCTAAATTGAATGAGCTCGGAAAGAAAAGGGCCTGTCTCTTCATGTGAAGGCTTTTCAGACTTATCCTAATTAATTGTAACAAACATTTTGCAATGCATTCTAAATCTCAGCCTTCGAGGATGGCTCCAGCATGGGGCAAGGGCTGAGCTGCCGGAGGCATCTTTACTGCATCCTCACTGGCAGGACCTCAGCAGTGGTTTAACAGAGTGTGACCCTGCTCCTCCACCTGAGCAGTGAAACAAAGGCAGAAATGCAGTAAAAACCCTCTCATATTGCTTAAAAATATATTAGGAGGGTTTGTTTAAAGAAGCCAAATCTGGCCCACGAATCCCATCAGCTCCGTGGATCAGCCAGGCTCCTCAGAGCAGGATGTGACCCACGGTTGGATGTGGAAATGCATCATCCAGGAGGAAAATAAAACCGCAGGGTCAGAAATGCCAGGCACAGATTTAAGGAATGAATGGTGGATTCAGCTTTGCCTCACTCACCTCTTCCCACAGCTCCCCATGCCCGGCTGGGGACGTGGATGGGCTCTAATGACTCCAGCACCACTCATTAAGACCTAATTAGGGACTGGTGACTGCTGATCCAGATCCTGTCCCACCTGCGGCTCTTGGCTCTGCACAGATATTAATCTCAATGTGTGGTGGCCCAGGGAAGAGCCCCTGACTCTCCTTGGCTGCCCACATTGGCAACAGGTTGGAGCCATTTTGGGGGGGGGGGTCACGTTCTGCCATTCCCAGTGTTTTCCTGTGATGGAGCAAGCGGCTCGGCAGCACCAGCAGCACTGATGGAAAGAGCAGTTATTCCTCCTATAGCCCAACGCTGGACCAAGTCCCAGGTTCAGAAATCCAAGGTGTTTGGATGAAAGAGGCTTGGGTTTGGTGCAGGATTTGCTGTTAAGCAAGGTTCTGAATTCAGCTGGGACCCATGGGTCAGGCAGGGAAGAGAAAAGGCAAGAGGCAGAGGTTGGATCCCTCCCCAGGCCAGGAACTGCTTCAGTACTTAAGGGGGAAACAAAAAGCCAAGTTATGCCAACAAAACTCCACTGAATATTGTGACTTAATCTGCAACCATGATTGAGGCAGATGGATAAAATTAAACCCACTGGGGAAGAGCCACACGTGCTTATCTTCATTTGCAACCAATCTATCAACTCAGCCTTCCTGTGTGGATTCTGAAACACAAATCTTCATGCTTTCAGAGCCCAGAAATAAAGAAATAATGGCATAGAATTAATATCAATATTGGGGGATATTACGTTTCCTGTCATTTGAAGAAGAAATCTTTATACAACAGCAAAAGCTGGCAGGTCCATCACGGCGCTGCCAGTTAAGAAGAAAATCATTAGACAGGACCCAGGAATCATGGAACCGCAGCAAAATCATTGTGTTTTTAGAAATGGGAGATGAAATCACAGCCTTTGATACACATCCTGCACTCCCACGTTGCGTGTCAGAGCGGCAGCAAAGGGGTCCATGGGGATTAGTGGTAGGTAAATCCAAAGCTTGGGCTTATAGCTGAAAAGGTGTGGGATTGCATTGTCACTTCAGATGTTGGGTTAAAATGTATTTCATGTGTGTGTGTGTATATATATATGTATATATATATATAATCTCTCTCCAGGCCTTCCCTGCCATCCCACCCCTGCAGGGTCCAGGTTGGTTAATACAGACATCCCTGCCTCCCCTTTCCAGGCAACAAATCCATTATGGAAATGGAGCTGCCTTTGACTCATCAGCCTGTACCTCTTATGCATTTTGGCAGAGAAATATCATTGACTCATATCATAAATCAAATATTTCTCCCTGCAAAGCTCAGCCAGGCTCTGAGCTCTCTCATTAGGCTTTGGGGACACCCTGTCCCAACCAGCTGGGCTCAGACCCAAATCCTCCCCTCCCTAATGCATTAGCAGAGGGAGAAAGGAATTGGAGGAGGAGGCTCAAGACAGCCCTTGGGATGGGTGGGTTTGGGACAGGGCTGTCCCCCTTTCAAAGTCACCTCTATTGCAGCAGTGTTGGGAGCAGACAATGTGCAATGGGGGGAGCTCAGAGCCCCCACTTACCACACAGACCCCCAGGGACAGAACCTGGGTCTTGCTGGAGTGTCTCTCAGCACTTATTTTGTCACCCTCCACCTCATTTTCCTTCCTCCCAACACATTTCTGCTGCTGTCAGTGTTGGAAATGGGGGGTTTGAGGTGCTCAAGTGAGAAATGAGCATTTAAAGCCAGTTGGTAGGTGGGGAGCAAACACTCCTGCAAGGGCAGAGTGGGACCAGGGCCTTTCCTGACCCAGCTCCTCTGTTTGGAGAGCCACAGTCACCTGCACTGGCAGCAGCAGACTCCATGCATTAGCTGAGGACTCCAGTGCCTGCTGGGGATGGAGCAGGCAAGTCCATAGACCCAGCACTGAGCACACACATCCCTCCTCAGGACCCAAAGCCAAAGAGCGCCTCTGCCAGGACCAACGCAACCACCATTAGAGGAAAAATCCAGCCCAAGGCTCTAAAAGCAAGCTAGGGACAGGGAAAAAAACGAACAAAAAGGAATTTAATAAGAGCTTAATCAGATTCTCCACAGCAGAGAAAGCCGCTGCTTCCCAGCAGATGCCCCCTGCAGCAGCCAATGAGTCAACCCATTCCCCCCCAGTTCAACCAGTGCTGGGAAGGGGCCACGTCTCTCCTTGCACAACTACAGCTCAGGACATGTCCTTGCATCCCACCAAGCCTGGCCCACCCATAATCCACATTGATGGACAAGTGGGTGCTGCAGTAGAAGCACCTTGTGAGCACGAAGCCAGGCAGCCCCAGGGGATCCCAAAGAGACTGAAAGCAACTGAAAAGGATGGGGAATAAACCCCAGAGCTGCAACCATCCCCTGCATCCCCCTTGCCACAGAATCAGGCACAAGAAGGGACAGTGTTTGTCTTTGAGCCTTTCACACAGCCCCAAGCTGAAGCTGCCTCCATGGCAGATATGACCCCTTGGGTGAGCAGAGGGGTCCCCATGGGTAGAGACATGGCTGAGCCCCACGGCTGTGTCCCTGCAGAGGGGGTTTACTGCCACAGGGGGGGCTGACAGAGCAACCTGTGGCTCCTGGTCCCTCCTGACCATCACCACCTCCATCCATCACTGCCCCACACCTCTACCAACCAGTTTGGCTTTGCCGCCTCCTGCTTGACCCACACCAGCTACAAATAGAGAAATCTATGGAGCAAAGCTGCATTAAACTAATGAGCCAACGTGCCTGCTGCTAGGACAAGCGCTGCTCCCAGGGCCTCTCACTCCGTCTTTGGTGCAGGAGGATTCTCAGAGCCAGGAAACCCAGAGAGACTCATTAGGAGAAGCGGCACTTCTGCCTGGATTTACTGAGCACCTCTCCAGGCTCCGTGCGCCCTTTCTCACTGCAGGAAGCCCTGCCCTTGCTCTGATCCGCTCTGCAGCATGCGGAGCCCACAGGCTCTCAAAGCAACGTGCTATTAAGATAGTTTTAATCAGAATTCCTCCAGCCAAGACGCAGCAGCCAGAGACCCCGCTGTCTTTGGCAGGAAAGGGCTCGGAGAAATTAAGCAATGACAAGAGGAAGCGGTATCAAAAAGCTCGACTGTATCTCACTCCATCAGGATGGACCTGGAGTTTTTCCTCACTTCATCAGGGTGGAACTGGGAGAAGACACGCAGCCCGACTGCAAGAACAAATGAGGATCCAACCTTTTCTGCTGGAGTTTCTCTCCGTGAGCCTGAGGAGGTCATGTAACTTCTCCATGCCTCGAGTTCCCAACAGTCAAATCAGCTTTTCCTTCTCTTTTCTTCTCCCCTGCCTCCCTCTTGAGAGTTGAGGGTCTCTCATCCACAGGGATGCTGAGATCTTGTTTTGTTAGGGTGGGTAGTAACTTTCTGCCCATGAGAGCCAAAACCACTATGCACAGAGCAACATACCCATGGTGGTGGCCACCGGCAGATGGACGGAGAAGGAAAGCAGAGGATTCCCAAGAGCATTCAAATCCCTGGAGAAGTATTTGGGACTGGAGACCCGGAGCGTGAACATGAATGTGTGCACTTCAAAAGTAAAACAGATGGCTTATAGCCGAGAGAAACAGGCAAACAATGAATGGATGCATTGGAAAAAGCCAACAAAAGCCAAACGTTCAGGATTGCTTGAATAGCCTTAAATACACTTTAATTCATAAATTGCTATGAATTGGGTTTTTCCCCCCCCCTCTGTTTCCAGCAATCCTGAGAATAGGATGGCTCTGCTGTTCCCATCCCAAATGGAGATGCAGACTGCCCAGCTATCTCCTCCTTGCTTTGCAGGAAGACATAAGGTTCAGCCCTTATTTCCCACCTGCTGCACAAATCCCTTCCCCACACACCCCTCCAGGCTGCCACAGCCCAGTGCTCCCAGTGCCAACCCGTAGTGCAATGCTTTGCTGGATGGGCATCATCTCCAGGAGGTTCCTGCACATCGCTGCATGGAAACGCACTGTCACGGCCCCAGATTTCATTAAACTGACATAGCCCATACAACAGGAGCCTCGTTGTCTTTCAGAGTTGTCTCTAATTAGAAATTAAATTGTGTTTTTATGGCATATTTCACCCTTGGATCTCCAAGTGGGTTTACACAAGCAGTAATTTTGCCTTTCCCTCTGATGCCCCATAAAACTGCAATAAACAGGTAATGGGATAGGCAGGAGCCTGCTCTGGGGCACGTGCCTGGTCAGCAGCAAGCATGGAAGGAAACCCCCGGATACCTGAGCTTGCAAGGCACAAGGGGGGCATAAAAGGGGGATAAATATGTTGTGAAATAAGGATCTGAGCATCACTACATCCATTCCCTCTTTGGGAGCCTGGAGCCCCGCATGGCTGCGTGCTGGCACAGGGAGCTGCTGCCAGGGAAAGGGGAAGCCCTGGGAGTATCAGGAGCTGTTAAGACATATGACATATTGAGGGAATTAAAACACATTTAGGGAAATCTCCAAATATTTATTTATTTCATTTTTTTTTTCACTCCCCTTTTTTTTTTAGCTTTAAAGAACAACACTCTCTCAAGCTGTGGTAATGTATTCAGGCAACACAACCGAGTCAGAGCTAATTGAATTTAAAAGCAGGTATTACATCTGTGCCTTCAGAGTGAGTACATCCTGAAAATCACTTCAGTGATGAAGTGTTTTACCCAACTACTACTTAATCTTTCTACATAGAAAGCAGAATTAACCCTGCTGCGCCGCCTTCATTAAGGGAACCAAATGAAGTTACCTGGTGAGATTCAAATGTGCTGCAAGTGGTAAAACTTCAGCTGAAGTTTCTTAAATCCAGAGGGACTCCTCTTTTTTCTGTGGAATCCTGCAAAGTGCCTTAAACCAGGTCAGTTATTTGGGTCCTCTTTTTCTTTCCTTCCTTAAATCCGAGAGGAAATAAGTACACTTGGCCCTGCGTATAAATACGGATGTGTATGTGACTAAATAGGTCAGCTTCCCTCACCCCTGTCCCTGGCACCATCCATACCTGCTCTATTTTCCCCATTTTTATCCCATTTTCCTCCCCCCCCACCATCTCCCTCTCTCCAGGAGAGAGGATAAAACAAAATGAAGGAGAAAACATGCCCACAATAACCCATGTCCCCCTGCAGCAGCGCTGAGCATCCTCCAGAACCCCCCTGCTCTGCCCCAGCAGTTAAATAAACCCCAGGGCAGGTCAACAGCCCTAAAGCAGCAAGGCATTGACCCTCCAGGGATGTTGTGAAACCTATAGACCTTTATATAAACCTATTTTTTTATACACCTAGAGTCATAGAATGGTTTGAGTTGGAAGGGATCTTGAAGATCACCCAGATCCGATCCACACTATATTTACTTTTATGTATAAAGCTATATACTTAAAGTGCATAAATGCTCTGATATAGATATATTTACTTTATATTCAATTACTTTATATACCTGGCATATTGCTTTAATTTATACATGAACATCTCACATATATTATACATATTCCTTTATAAACTTGATACTGACTAAAAGCCCAAAGCAATTGCCTGAGCACAAGAGCTTGATGCATCGCACCATCGATCCCATCCTCAGGCCAACGTGGGTCCTGGGGGAAGTGACAGATCCTCTTCCTCTGGGCTGGAAACAGCAGGAAAATGCCCATAAAGAACCACTTGCAAAGCCATTGCAGAAAATCAACATTTTTGGCTGGCTGTGTGGCTCCATTTGCTCCCAAGGCGGCCACGAGGGAGCCAGGAAAGCTGTGGGGATCCCCTCAACGCTTCATGAATTTCAAGCTCAGGCAATTGATTTACATCGCCAGAAATTTGCACAGGGAGGGGAAAAGGAAAAAATGAGCTCTTCACCATTCATTAATTTCCTCTAAAATTCATTCATTCATCCAATTAGGCAGCTGAAATGGTGCATTGTAATTTAGATACCCTGTGACACACCATGACTATTGATGGTTCCCGATTCAAAGGGAACAGGAACAGAATAAATCTCAGGCTACGGGCTCTTCAAAACCTAATTTCCTTCTAGTTATGAACTAGTAAATTACCCAGAGAAATCAGGAGACATTCAGACAAATTTAGGTTGAGCATCAAGAAATGGAGCAGGTTCTTCATTGGTCGGGCGCAAGTTTGAGCCTCAGCTCCCAGCTCTAAATCTGGGGGGAACTGCTTCCTTCCCCAGTATCCCAGCATTCCTCATGGATGACTCAAACAGAGGCATCCACCCTTGTGTGTCCACCCAAAAGAGCATCTCCTGCATCACCAGCTTTCATAACTGGAGTTTCATTTCCAACCTCAGCATCTTTACTAGCAGGAAGGGTACTGGGCAGGATGACCGCCAACAGCAGCACATCTGGTTTGTGCTGCAGGTTTCAGCAGTAATAGACAAGATTTTACTTTGCCTCTTTGCCATTAAGAGTCACTGCAATTTGCTGGCTGAGATGGAAATGGACCTTATCAGGGTAATAAAACAGCAACATGGGGTCCCTATGGTTGTCACCAGCCAGGTTTTCCTGCTCCACGTGGCTCAACCCCTTTCAAAGAGAAGGGCGAAGCTCAGGGTATTTTCAAGTTTTTCCAAGGGATTTTCAAGTTGAATTAAGTTGCAACCATAAGAAATTAATCTTTCCAAGCTACTAAAACACATGGAAATCAGGTTTTCTCCAATTTCCCTCACTGACCTCACTGGGAGCCGGAGCACTCCACCTCCTTGTCTGTAAGATGCATTGAAGTGGCCCCATTTAACCCAGCCAAAGAGGGAAATTTGGGGCCAGACTAAATCATTTGGAGGCTCCCACACATCAATCACAGTCTGTGGAAGAGAACTGAGGACTTCCCATTCCCCTAACAACCATGAAACCCCACGGCTGGGCTCAGGGTCCTGCTCCAGGGCTATGGGAATACACAGCATAAATAACACAGCAATAAATATTCAAGTCAGATGGCTTCATCCTTTAAGTGAATATGGAGATATATATAGATACATATTTAGCAAGAGTTATAGGCAACTCATCATCATAACATGTGAGCACTTATTGAGCTTTCCAAGATTTAACGTGAGATCCAGAGATGCACTTTAGGTGCTGTAACTTTGGCAATGAGATGCCCGAAATAGGTGACGGGATGCTCAAGGACACAGCTTCCAGACTGAGATCAGTGCTTTCCAAGTGGAAAAAAACCTTTCCTCTGGCTGCACCAAAGGGCATGCCCCACAGGAATCTTGGGGCACCATCAAGGTTTAAATCCAGATGTCCTCAACTTCAGCTCAATGTCGTGGCTCCCAAACCAATTTCTACCCATGATATGAGAGCCACAGAGGTTTTCCTCTCCCATCACATTTCCCTCTGACCCCCATGATCCCTCCTTCTGAAGAAGAGGACTACCTCAAATCTCTGCCTGGGTAGCTGCTGGGAGGAGCAGGCAACCAAAGCCTTCACAAGCTGGTCCATGCCCTAAGGGATGGCTCCTGAAGATCCGCTCTGGGGACAAGTCCCGTTTTAACTTTACCCCTCCAAAAATTAACCAGAAGCACAGAGTTAAGACCTGGAGGTAAAAAAGGGAACTCCTGATGTCAGCGCTGGGGGAAAGAAAGAGCCCCTTTCCCTTCCAAGGAAAAGGAAGAAGTAAATGAACTTCACCAAGTCTTGAAACAACTGCAATTGCCTTTGTGGTCTGATGGCTCCTGGGTTTGCAGCCCCATTTCTTGTCATAAAATTAGTCCTACTTTTAATGCCTTTTCCTTTGCTACTGGTCTGTGAGGATTGTTTTAATTGCTCTGCCATGATGATCTCTCCCACATTTCCCAAGGGAGAGGGGTGAGGGACCTAATTCAGTGGTTGCCACCCTCTTGGAGGATGCTGTGGCTGCTGAAAGGAGTCGGCTGCCCAGATTTTGGGGGAATATTAGCATTAATCTCCCCCAGATTACCATGAACACCCAAGTAAGTAAAGCTGGGGAGTGGGACCCAGCAGAGCCCAGGCATGAGGGGAGGAAAGAGCTCTTCGAAACCCAGCAATTCCCTGCAGGTCTTTCTGAAGAAAGAAGAGATCTAGATACAAACCGCAACCATCGGGAATGTAATAAGAGCATAGGAGGGAACAAACCTACCTGAATAAGATAAAAGCTGCCTCATCTGTAACCCTTTTAATAACCATCTTATTTCAAACAGCACCAACTTCTCCTCGCCAGCTCTCCAGAACAGCATCTATATTTGTCTTCTTTTTGATATACAGCTGCAATAGAAGCCATGCGTGAAGTTTATTAAGCCTGGGTAATTTTCTATCAGTTCTGGGTGCTATTGATTTCATCTATAGTGTTATCTTGCTCTGCCTCAACTTGAAAAGTGATTTGAAAAACAAACAGAAAAAAAGCATATAATTCTTTAAAAACACAGCTATTATGGGATGGAGAGGTTGCCATTTTGGCTGCATTAACAACAGGCTGAAAATGAATGTGGCGGAGATACAAATCTTATTAAGGAGGCTTTGATGATACTGAGACTAAAGAGGAGGGAGAGGCTTGAGCTGCACCAAAACACGGAGCCAAATCCGAACTTAACTCCACACATTCCTGTTTCAGGGCTGGAAGGGAAATCAGATTTGCCTTTGCTTTAACCAGCCTTGCTTCATCCTGGACCAACTCTCCACTGCCCAACCTCTCCCACGTCCTTGGAGTTACTCCCAGTTTATGGCATAAGCAAGAGTGAGCTCAGAGCGAGCGGCTCTACCCACCGCGCTGGCGATGCTCGGAGCTGGCACGGGTCCACCTCAGGCTTGCAAGTCTTACCCAGTGTCAGAAATGCAGCTCCTCAATGCAGAAAAACAAACCCTGAAGCCTTCTCCAGGCCACGAAGGGGCTGTGAAGCTCTTCAGCCCAACCCAGGGCTTCCCTCCTTGTCCTCTGGGAAACAAGAGCACCCAGGGCCGCCGGATGCCCAGCCCTGTGCCCAAGAGCATCCCAACCAAACAAAGCCTTTTTCCACAGCTGGAACATCAGCCTCGGGGGTTTGGTTCCACAGGTCAAGAAGACAAGGGTGACAGTGAGTTAGGCACAGGTCCCAGCCAAATCCAAGCCTTCCCTATGCTGTGGGATGCCAGAGTTTGGGTCAGGCCCATCTGTGCTCAGTTCATTGGCTCTCTCAGCTGACTGGCACGAACCACCCTGCAGTGACATTTGGAACATATTAATTAAGAACTCAAAATGCAGTCATCACATTCAGCCTGTTCTCCAAGCACAGCTCCTTGTCAATCATGGGCACTGGCACAACCAGGCTCCACTCTCCCGCCCTGCACCTCTCCCTGTCCTGCCATAGCCAGAATATCCCTATTCTCCTCCCCAATTTCCCATGGCTTCGGGTCACCTTCGTTTTCCTCCCAGTCATCCCAGTGTAATCCAGGGACATCGACAGCCCTGGACCCACAGCACAAGGGGAACTTGTCCTGCCTGGACTTAAAAATAAGCTGAAGGCTGCAAGATGAGTTGTGGGAATGAGAGTGCTTTGTGGGACATCATCCAATTCCTGCTGGACAAAATCCATTATCCCCTCAGTACTCACCTGCTTTTGTGCCAAGAGACACCAGGGATAGCCAGGAGCTTTAGAGACCTCCAAAACTTTGTCCTACCAAATGAGGATGGAGCGGGGACAAGGAAGAAGAATTCCAAGTGGGGTTGGTGGAGCTTAGGAGTGCCCAGAAAAAGCAATGGGAAGCAATAGGACTGCTCCCCATGCTCCAGCGTGGAACACTGTGTTTGTCCCAAGCACTCCCTGAGCTTCCCTGAGAAGGTCTCTGCAGCACATTGCACCTTGCAGGCAGCCTTAGGGAAGGGGTACAGGATGAGCTCAGGCTTAAACCTCTGCACTTCAGCTCAGCGCCAGCACCTGTGGGCACTTTGGGATGAGGCTAAATGGCTTTTATCACCTCCCAGCCCCTGATCTCATTGAGATAGCAATGGAATTGCTTGTGGTGGGTTCCTCTTGCAGTGTACTGCTGGGGAAGAGATGGGCAGAGGGCAGGAAATGACAACCTTCACCTGGAACGCTCCATCAGCAGCAGCTGAAGGCAGCCAGGCTCTTCCCAAAGAGCTGAGGAGCAGCCCCATGGCTGTGACATTAGCAATGCATTAAGTTTAAGCATTTTCAATAAGGAAAAACAATCCAGTCAGACTTGCTTTATGATTCATAGTAATTGCAAATAGGAGCAGTTAATATAATTGTCCAGCTGAGACCAGCAGGCTGGGAACATGTAGCAGTGAGATGTACAATCAGGGAAGGCTGGGAGGGAATTTAAGTGCAGGTTAAGCAAATGCATTACTTTAATAACACACAGAGACAGCCCTTGTAGTTATAAAAAGGATAAAATAAATATTGTACCAGAAATCTACAGAATGGGAGGTTTTATCACCAAGAACTGCCCGCTTGCTATTTACTTTCAATTTAGGTTTTACAAAAGCTGTATTCGTCCCGTTTTTTATGTATGGAAGAGAATGACTTGAGTTGACAAATGACCTTATTTCTCCATCAGTTTTATAAGGGAGCCTCAGTTTCTCGAATAAAAAATAAGGAATAATAGATGGTCACTTCCCTGCAGTCATCCTGGAGAGAGAAAATGCCTTTTTCCCTGTATTTGTCCATAAAAAGGAGGACCGTAATTCAAAGGGACGATGGTGCTTCTGCTCCTCTCTGCCTTGGAGGTGCGCCAACCTCTGACTTCTCCAATGACAGAACGAGGAGACTTGGTCCTCTGCAGTGGTTTTGAGCCTGAAGCTCAGCCCTTCCCTTACTCCACCTCAGCCGTGATATGGGGATGGCCTGGGAGGAAGGCCCAGCCTTGGGGCATGGCTCTGACGCGGTGCATGACCCTACTTCAGGTTTCCAAAGCCTGAAAATGAGGGTTTCCCCTTTGAATAATTCACCTGAGCTGGTTTCTCAATCCTAAAATTGGAACTTTCCCCCTTTTAGGTGATTAGCTTGAGCTGATTCAATGTGAAGCATCTAAATAAGAGTGGATTAAAGCAGCAGCTACTGAAAGACATCACATCATCATTACTTATCCAGCTTAACCAAACTCAGGCTCTCCAGAGAAGAACTATAGTGCTTTATTAAAAGATATTTCTGAGGGCAACACATTAAATTAAAGCATCTTGTTTGCAGCCTCTTGACTTAATGACACATAAACAGCTAAACAAAAGAGAACACCGCCTCATTACAGCCATTTATAAAATATTTAGGGGCTTAAAATTAACCATACCCAAACACCTTACACTTGTCTATGAGGGAGAATGAGGATGCACATGCTCGAGAGGGTTACCTGCAATACAGGAAGAGATACTGATGGCAAACTCCCTTTGGATGTTGGCTGTTATTCTCGGGGGGTGATGGAATCATGCGATGGGTTAATTGTGGGGTGGCAGTGCCTGGATGCTGTCACCCTCGCATCCTCCAGCATTCCCCATCCAGGTGAAGGGCTAAGAAATGCAGGATGGGAAATGCAAAACTTGTCAATATCCATCCCCCCCAAAAGCCCATCCCCAATCCCAAATGAAGAGGGGCTCTTGAAGACCACCTCAGGACTATGCACGATGCTGCATGGTTGCAGGTGCAGTAACCAAGCCTGTATCCAGAGAGCTCTGTACCAGGGGATGTGCTTGTGAAGGCACAGAATTTAACACGAGGAGGTAATGGGATTGCGGTGGCTTCCCAGTAAATGTCATTGCTGCAATTAGGAGAACAATTATTGTCACCCGGCAGAGCTGTCTCCTATCTGTCACTGGAGCAGGAGCAGTCAGAGCCACAATTAACACCCGTGCAGGTGGGTCACCCACTTCCAACCTGGTTAAATGGGATCGACGAGGGCAGAGCAGCACCCGACAGCAGCCGGGGGTGCTGGGGACAGGGATCTGGGGGGTCCGTCCCCATCGGTCCCATCCTGATTCACACCAGGATGTGTGAGTCAGGCAGCGTGGCACCTCCGGCTTGACAGAGCTGTTTCTTACAGCACCAGCCCCATGCTCTGGCCTTGTACAGGGAAGTCTTTGAGCAACTGCTGATGTACAAATGAGACCTTGGAGGGCAAACCTGCCTCCACCTACAGCAGGAGGAAACTGGAGCAGCTCCAAGGAGGAGGAGGAAGATGCTCCAGTGATGAAGGCAACCCAGGAACACGTCCGTTATCTCCTGCTTCGCCTCCACCTACTTATTTTCTGGGTGAAAATGCGCAGCTGACAGCACATGTGAAGTATGGGGCACTGAGGAGTGAAGAAGAAGTTCCCCTGATGTTAGAGAAAGGAGGAGGCTGCAGCCATAAACTTCTATTAATGGCATCCGAGTCCCCCGAGACACCTTATCTCCAGCTTGAGCCCTGTGCTTCCCAGTATGCATCCCCAAGCTCCCAAATCCTTCTCCTGCCGCACATCCTGATGTGCAAGCGCCGCTGCAATGTGAGTTGGGGCTCAGCAGAGCACAGCCCTTCCCTGGTGCTGTGAGGGTGTCACCACCAGCCAAGCCAAACTGAACCAAGCAAACAGCATCCTGCATCCAGCCCTCTCAACTTGGGTAGAGGTGAGGCTCCTGCTCCAAAGGGAAGAGCGATGCAATGGAAGGAAGGAACAGGGAGGGCAATTGCATCCACTGAAAGCATTTGCAGCATCTTTGCAGCTTGCTATGATTAACCATGGCCAGAGTGCTATTAGCAGCCTGGTATGATGATTAACAAGCTCTCCTAATAGCTGTTTTTAAACCTGCTTAAAAAAATAAAGCTGGAGCAGAGCTGGAAGGGGGTGGGGAGACCGGGTGGTATCTCCAAGGAAACCAGCAACAAAATGGGCTTTGGCACATCGTGGAACCAGGCGGGTAATCAAAGATTACAACCGGCTTTAATTTAAGGTTAATTATTATTTACTCTCTGGAGGCCACCCCGTCAGAAAGCAGCAGTTGGGCTGACCTTCAGCAGCTCATGGTCCATCCCTTTGGAAAGGCTTGTCGGCATCTCCCACTGGGAATGGGGATGGAGGGAGGGGAAACAGACGCTGGGAGAAGGGGGAATCAATGGAGAAGGATGGGGAAAGGAAATAGAAATGGAGGCATCGGACGCCGGGATGGATCCTGCCCCAGCTGCAGGCTGGAAAGCTTCATTCAGCGTTATTTAAATGTTGCCCCGCTGCACACACGGTGAATTAATATTGGACTCCAATAGATTTCCCACTCAGTGGAATCACAACGGAACTTTCACACAAAAGCAGCTCCGTTTCTATCAATGAGACCATCTACACCCATGGAGGAAGAGAAGGAGCCTTTGCCATGGTCAGGTCGCAGGGATGGGGGATCATGTCTAGGGACGGATGCTTGACCATGCTCTTACCAAGGGCACCAGCACAACCCCAGATCCTCTTGGAG
This sequence comes from Forpus xanthops, assembly GCA_032466535.1. Classification (NCBI taxonomy): domain Eukaryota; kingdom Metazoa; phylum Chordata; class Aves; order Psittaciformes; family Psittacidae; genus Forpus; species Forpus xanthops. The sequence goes on from JASSUY010032278.1 coordinate 214,546, forward strand.
TTGTCCAGTGGATGGATACGTTTGGCTCCATCTCTGGACCAGATCGGATGTCCATAGACAGAGGTGGGCAGGGACCAGGGCTCAGCACCCCACACTCCCACATCCCCATTCCTTTTTCTCCTCCTTAGACCTAAAGTTGCCCACAAGCCCCACTCAATCCCATTCTGCTCCAATACCCCCTTGCTCCTCTCCAGGCTGGATCCCCCCTGTTTTAACACATGAAAGCAGAATGCAAAGGCATTTCTCAAGGTCCATCCTGGAGGATACTTTTTACCCCCCCAAACCCCATTTTGCCTCTGCTCTGACAGTTCTGCTGAGGAGCAGCAGCTGAGATTAAGGCTGGTGACAAGTCCCCGAAGCTCTCCTCCCTTTGCTTGGAGACAGACACATTTAATTATGATAGAAAGGCAATCCGGGTGCGTGCAGCAAATACTTAAGGTGATTTGAAGCGTGAAGCTGCATAAGGTTTGTGAGATTTGAGTTCCCAGTCTGTTTGGGCTTGTTTAGACAGTTTCTGCTCTTCATTCCCTCTCTATTTTCACATGCTCCCTAGCATGTGGGGACTGCAGAAAGACAGGGTTGAAAGAATCAGGAAGATTTCGATAACTCCATTCCTTATTTGATGCTTGGAGTGAAAGCTGCTAGCAGTGATGGGAGCATGGGGTTGGGTGAGGAGGAGACGGGTACTGGAGGAGTCATCACTTCCATCCAGGAGCAGTTTTCAGTCGCTCTCTTTAGGATTCATCTCTCTTGCTCATTACTGCTGATCACTGCTTTGGCTTCATAGGGGTTTGTGAGTTGAACAGTGGGGAAGAAAGAGAAGGTTTCCCACAATGCTGATCCCTTGGGATGAGACCTGTGTATGGTCCTCTCCCTCGTGCAACATTTAAGGTAGATGCAGTGACATCAGCAGGAGCAACAAGGACACTGATGTTCCTCCCAGGACAGGATGCAGAGGAACTTGGGGTGCAGTGAACCTCCCCTTCTGCACTCCTGAGACATAGAAATCTGACCAAAAGCAGCTCTTGGAAGTCAATATGGGCCTTGGTTGATCCTCTGTTCTCCAATCCAACCAGTTCCCACATGGATCTCAGATCAAGGGCTGCTTTGGGATCTCCCTGAGCTATCACCCAATGTGGTGTCCATTTGCTTTTGATCCCAGCAGGAACTCACTGACAGCAGATTTCAGGCCTGGATAAGGACATGTTATATCCTGGAAACACTGCAGATATTTGGAAAAAATAAAACCTTTTTTTTTTTTTTTTTATTTTATGCCCCATTTGCCCCATAAAGTGAGATCTTGGTTCCTTTTCTGTCAGAGGATGCTCTGGAGCAGCCCCCCTGGCCCCAAGAGTGGTATGTGGGTTGGAGAAATCACCCTCCCACTGTTAGAATGGAGATGGGATGACTCCATGTGGCCCAAATTTCATGCAACCAAGAAGTGCTTATGTGCCTATATAAACACTGGATTTGGGCCAGACCCTCAGCAAGGCACATCCAAATCCTATCACACATAACTGTCATATGCTGCATGGTGTCCCCAGGCACATCCCTGTCATGAGCTCCACATGTGCAGGGTGGAAGTATCCTGCAGGCTTGCACACAGTTCTGCACGCACCCAGGGTACAACACGCAAGGGCAAGATGAAGCCCTCAAAAAGGGCTCGGAGATGGAGAACCTTACCCTGCTGCAGTGAGGACATGGTCAGGCATGGCTCAGTCTTTGTGTATGTGGCCATTTCACAGTATTCTTGGGCTGGTTTGCCCCTCTGAAGCTATGGAGGCAAGGAGCACACCACAAATCACAGCGGCTCAGTGGCTGCTACGATGGTTACCACATCTGCACTGAGAAAGGTACAAAGTGTGGAGGGGAAAAATAGCTATTTTGAGAAATACACTCAAAGTAGCTATTTATCTGCTATATATCTGCTTGAGATGTGGCCTGGGAGGATGGGCAGGCAGGGGAACATGGGATACCACAGCTCTTTCACCTCTGGTGCAGAGGGTGCCACCAGCCGGCACCAGCTCCTGATCAAGAGCCGAGAGGGACAAGCCAGGCCGGGGGGACAAGATGAGGAGGATGCTTTGGGTCTCGTGGTGAGGAGGATTTGTTTGTTGGGGGGTTAAGCAGCCGTTTGCATCCCTGGTTGCCATGGCAGCACAGAGCAGACCACACACTGCACGGCCACCCCAGCACCATCCCACCCAGCACTGACACACAGGAGGAGGTGACCCTGGCATCGCCTTCTCCTAAATCCCTTCTTCACAAGAGCATTAAGGGACTGCTCCTGTTGCAGAGGGGGAGAGCAGCAACGGATGCAGGAGTCCAAACTTCCCTCCTTTAACACATTTCCCACTCGTCGGTTCCCTCACAGTTGCTCTCAGCATTTCCATTCCCATCTCAACCCTGTGCTATCCTTCCTCCCTTTACCATGAGTGCTCCTCTTCATTGTCCTGTTTGCCTCCTCTCCACACTGTAACTTTACCTCACTGGAGCAATGCTGGGCCCTGTTTCCTTTGGTTTACTTTTGTGGTGCTTTTTGTTCTAAATTCTCCTCATCTGGACAGCACTTCATCAGCAAGGGGAAGCTAAGGACGCTACCTTTCATCCTTATTGAGCTTCTTCTCCTTTCATTATCTCCAGTGCTTCACACAGCATCAAAAGGGCATCTTTGTTCTTGCAATCTAATGTAATTTTGAACACGTCAATTCAAGCCTTTTGAGAAAATTATGGATGCAAATGCACATCCATTACCGCCCCTCACTTTCCCCCATCAGCGACGCTTCCACAGGAGCCCCATGGCTGTTTTGGGGCATGGAGGAAAAAGGCATTTTTAGGGTCATGTGGGGGATGAGCCACTTTGGGTCTCGAGCATCTCTGGTCCCGATGCTGTCCCATGGGTGTGAGGATGGCTCCGGAGGCTGAGGGCAGTGGGACCAGGCAGGAGCTCACAGTGGGCAGCGTTTTCCACTGCTGATGTGCCCGCACCCATCTGGAAGTGCTGCTCCATGCCAGATGCCAGCAAGACAGCCCAGATGTTTCCTCCTGGCTCCATCTGTGGCAGAGCCATCTGCAGCCATCGATCTCATTGTGTCTCCCATATGAGGAGTGGTGTGAGCTCTGGGGTGGGCTGGAGGAGTCGTCAGCAGTGCTGGAGGCTGTGCTGATGGAGGAGGAGGTCACACATCTTCCATTGCAAGATGTGACATGGTCGGGGCGAGTGGCCAAGAGATGGGGAAAGCAAAGTCATGGGGAACGTCTGGCCTGGGTGAAGGGACTCATTGGAGAGGCTTGAGGGGGATGTGGCTCGAAATCCTCCTTGCTGGGGTAGGCAGGAGCACTGTCCCTCAGGGTCCTGCTCTCCAAGAAGGGATTTGGGACTCCACAGCCCCCCAGCCCCTTTGTCCCCATCACTGCTCTGGCCTGAGCCCTCATCCACATCTCAGAGATAACCAGGTGTGAAGCTGGAAAGGCTTTTTAAAGCTCCCGGAATTAAGGAACCTGAGGAGGCTTCGATAGGTCTTGGAATAAATTGCCCATGAAAGTGCTGGGGAAAAGTGTATCTAGGGAAAAAAAGATAGAAAGAAGGTGAGACAATGATCTATCTAGGAAGGAGGGAAGAGGAGAGATGGGGAAGCGACCGGCTGATTGCTCCATAAGCACCTCTTAAAAGCAAACACAATAGACACGAGCAGTTTTTAAAATGACAGACAATACAATGGGAGATAATACATTTAAAACCCATATCAATTGTTAACAGACCATAAAAACGCCGGTACATTAATCTATGCTGTCTGTCATAGACTCATGGAGCAGCTGTGTTATTTTATAGTATCATTCCTGCGGGCTTCTCTGACACTTCCACAAATACATCTCAATTTATTTGGATAAGAAGAAACAGAAACACTGAATTCTTCTTTCTTTGCTTTTGATGCTTCTGTTCCCCCCAGCCCCAAAGCCTCACACTCGGTTCAGCTCTGACAGTGTGATTTGGTCTGCCCAAATGACTGCTTCAGGAGCAGTGCACCATTGGATGATGCTTCGTCCCTCACTTTGGACCTTCTGTGCCTTTACAGTGGGCAGGATGAAGGCTGGGCCCCCTCAGCACCCTTGGATGCCAATATCGGCTGGGGTGATGTCAGGGTAGATCCCTTCATCCTGCGCCGCTCTGTGGCTCTCAGACAGATGGTTCCTCAATGCCAATGCCGGATGTGATTTCTGACTTCATAAATGTCTTTCACCTTTGTCTGCAGAGCTCTGTCCCCATCCCCACCTTCCTCCTCCTTCCCTCCAGGTGGGACCAGCCCATCCCCAAATCCCATCCCAAATCCCATTGCTTTCCTCCCTATTTGCCTTTATTTCTCAAGAGGAAGGGCGAGGGGAAACAACGTGCTCCTTGGCTCGCAGGGAACGCAATGCACTGATGAAGTGTTTGCTCACAGCCATAGCTCTGCTTTCCCTCTAAATTTGCACTCAACTTTTTTAAGCATCAGTTTAGTGATCAGAACCACACACACACACATATGACGCTGTTGATGGCAGCATCAGCGGCTGCTCCCAGCCTCCTGCTTCCCGTGTGCAGGATGGGTGCTGTGCAGCTCTTTTGCAGTGTCAAGACCCATCACCCCCTCCATCTCATTAACCTGTGTACAGTGCTGCTCTCCAGGTGCTCTGCAGAGCCATGGCCACCCCACAAACACCTCAGAGATGCTCTGATCCCTTTCCCTGCTCTCTGGCACAGCCCAGACCAAGGAGAGCTCTGCTCCCTGCACCAGTACAAGCAAATGCTTAACATGAATTATTCCGGGCAATGACACGTGGTAGGTTCAAAGCTCAGATACAAGCTTTGGTGTGGGCCCTTCAAAGGAGAGGCATTTGTGCTGTGGGTCCTGTGGGATGCTGATCGGGAATAGCTCAAGAAGATGCAAAGCGCTCGGTGCATGTCTCTAATGAGGGTGGAAGGAGAGCAGGATCCTGCCTAGGGAAAAGCAGGCGGGAATCTGGGAAGGGCTTTTGATGAGGGAGCCCGAGCAGCTCTTCCTAATGCAGCACCAGGAGCTTCAATCACCCTTCAGATGTGAGCTGGGGTCTGGTGCCACCTGCAAGGGCAGCATCACCATGATCGTCCCAGCTCAGCCAGGCTGGGCCATTGCTCTGCATTACAGCTGATGGCTGCTGCTGGGGTTTGAGAACCCCACAACTCCATGCCCATGGCATCGGTGGCATGAGCTGCTTCCAGCATCAGCAATGGGAGGACAATCCTCTCTGCACGGGCAGGGAGGGGAAGCACCCACCCAACAGCTACCATGGATGAGCTGGGACCTGGGAACTCTTCACCATCCTGCTGGATCTTCCCCCATTGGGAAATCACTGGTGAGGTCCCCATAGCTGCCCTGGGAGAGAGGAAATCATCTGCAAAGCAGAGAGATGAGGAAACAGCCACCATTATTACCATTGTTATTGTCAGCATCTTTCCTCTGCAGCTACACCTGAAGCAGAGCTGGATTCCAACCCTTTGTGCTCCCCGTCCCAAAGGAGGAGGCACGCGCTTTGGAAACCATTGCCATTCAACCTGCGAAGCCAACACAATTACTTCCCTTCGATCACAGACCTACACAAATAAACATCTGTCATCCCCATGTAACCTTTTGGTTTGTCAGCTAAAGACTGCTGCTCTCCCCAGTCCATTTTGTGGCCCAGCCCAAGCCAGTCCTTGCTATCTCCAGCTCTCGGGGCTGTCACTCAACTGCAATTTCCCACTCTGGATCTGCAAGAAGGAGAAGCTGCGAATCCTCTGGCACTGTCAGGATATCATTAACCTTTGCTTTGGATTTAAACGGTCTCTTCTTGTCAATTCAGAGCTGTGCAGTCATTTGCTCTCAGCCTCCTTCCATCCTCCGGCTCTTGGGCACCTCCTTGCTTGGTCTCAGCACAGCTCACATGTGCACACACACACAGATACCCATCAGCTGTGTGTCTCTGCCCCTCCACTGCCCTCTTCATCTCCAAGGATGCTCATGGCAGAACCAGCACATCCACCCAGGAAACCCAGCTCTGCTGCAGCATCAGATCACAACCTGGTCCAGCTGGAGATCATAGAATGGCAGTGTCATAGAATGGATTGGGTTGGAAGGGAACTTAGAGCTCCTCCTGCTCCATCCCCTGCCATTGGCAGGAACACCTTCCACTGGAGCAGGGTGCTCCAGGCCCTGTGTCCAACCTGGCCTTGAGCACTGCAGGAATGGGGCAGCCACAGCTTCTCTGTGTGCCTAAGAGCTCATCTCAGCCTAAGAGCTCATCTCTTCTGCCTAAGAGCTCATCTCAGCCTCCCCTTGGTCAGGTTCAAGCCATTCCCCTTGTCCTGTCCATCCATCCCTCGTTTGAAGCCCCTCTCCAGGTTTCTTGTAGCTCCTTCAGGTATCAGCAGACCGTTAAGAGGTCTCCCTGGATCCTTCTCTTCTCCAGGCTGATGATAACAACAAAACCCCCAACAAAAAGAAGTGACTTTTCCAACCGCAAAAGGCGAATCCTCTCCAATGCTTTGCCCATGAGGCGCAGGCAGAATAATGCACCCACACCCACAGCCAGAGCCACTCTGCACCGCGCTCAGCACCCAGCAAGGATTCCTAACTGCAGGAGCACAGCAGGCAGTTGGCACGGGATGATCTCAAGGATCCTTCCAACCCAACCCGTTCTATGATTAGGCCCCTGGGTGTTTGCACGGGCGGGTGGGGATGTGCATCGTGTCCTCCCCTGTCAGCACCCTGTGGGGCTGTTGGATGCTTCCTCTGCTTTTGCTCCTTGCAAAGTTTCTCTCTCTGTGCTTCCCGGCTTGGAAACAGATCGAGCTGGTGGGATGTGGTGGGGCCAGAGTGGGGAGGGATAACGCACCCTGAGAATCATCCTGCCAGGAGCCCAGAGAGACTTAACCCTCCTGTTATCAAACCAGAAGGAGCCAAAGGAAACCACGAGTGGATCGCAGATGGGATCAGAGAGCAGGGCAGCAGCACCCACCAACTCCTGCTGCAGAGGGCTCAGAGCATCAAATCCTCACAGATGACTGCAGCAATGTGGCTTTGCTGGCCCTGAGCAGCCTGCTGGAGGAGATCAGCCACGTTTTGGGGCAGAAATCAGCCTCTTGGTGCTGGAGCTGCATTGCTCCGCGCTGCCGAGGCGCAGCCGCTGCAGGAGCGTTAAATGATCATCCCATTACAAATACAACGAGGAGCAGGGGAAGGGTCCGGGGGAGCGGAGCCATCAGATATGGGCCGGGAGCCCGGAGCTTCCCATTGCCCCTCACTGCTCCCGGGAGGCAGCGGCAGCTCCCGCTATGGGCACAGGGAATTGCGTTGGCTTTGGAGCGAGGAAACAACGTTCTCTCCTCCTTTGTGACGCCGTTTTCCTCCCCCAGCAATGGAATTCTCTCCTCCCAACCATTTAACACGTACTAATGGGAAAAGGAGGTTTTGCAGAGGTGCGGGAGCCAGGCAGAGGGGAAAGGGCAGTGCTGGATAAGGACTTCAGTGATATCAGGTATTTCCATCACTTTGAGATGGCTCCTGTCTTTTACGTTACTTTGCACGTGAATTTGTTCTCAACTCGAGCCGGAGGAACAGGGGAGGTTTTGTTTCGAAGCACCATAAAGGATGTTTTGATCTTTTCAGCCCGGTTTTGTCCATGAATCCCAAATGTGCAAGTCAGGAAACATGGGGAAATCAGCTGTGTGTCCAGTGGAAAATCTGAGTTTACCATGAAAAACACTTCTGCAAAGATAAAATACAGGGAAAAAAAGCAGAGCCTTTCCTGCTATATGATGCCAGGAGCACCCGCTCCCCCCAGATGCAAATGGATCCAATCCAGGGCACGGAACAGTGGGACAGAGATGCCTCAGCCCTCATTTGGACTCCCTTTGGCCCTGGTCAGAGGTGAGATGCTCAGGGGTGATGGTGCTGCTCAGCAATGTGCTCCAGCCCCCCTGCGTGTGCAGGACACATCTCCCCATGATGCCGTCCTCCCAGATCATTAGAAGAAAACAATTACTATGCAAATCTTAATGAATCAAGGCCACAACCCACAACTGGGAACATAAATATCAAAGTGCGGCTTCAATTGAAGGCAGAGACAGAACTGTAATTAATTCCATCACAAACTGCCACCCTGCTCCAACCAAGAGCCAGGCTGAGTCCTACTGCAGTGAAGACTGGTATGGATGCACCATGCTCAGGACTGGAATTGGGGTGCCAGACCCCATCCCATTCGAGCAGTGCCCCCCTGGAGGACACGGCTCTATCTGGATCTTGGCTCCCAGCTCAGAATTAAAAGGTCATTTGAGACTTTGCCAATTCCTTTTAATCTAGTGATGAAAGACGATGATAAATCTTAGGAGACCAAAATTAATAGAGAGGAAATTGATTTTGTAACGTGTGGATTTGTTTTATTAGACTCCTGTAGGCTGGGTGAGATTGGGAAGGCAGCAGTGTTTGGCTGCATAAAGGCACCAGAACATCTCTGCCAGTGCTGTTCATGCACTTCCCTGCTCAGCACATCCCTGCTCAGTGCGTTACTGCTCAGTGCATTACTGCTCAGCACATCCCTGTACAGCACATCCCTGCTCAGCGCATCCCTGCTCTGAGCATCCCTTCTCAGCACATCCCTGCTCAGCGCATCCCTGCTCTGAGCATCCCTTCTCAGCACATCCCTGCTCAGCACATCCCTGCTCAGCACATCCCTGTTCAGTGCATCCCTGTTCAGTGCATCCCTGTTCAGCACACCCATGCAGGTGCAAGCCCCCCACACCTCTACAAAGATACAAGCAAAATAAACTCACCACCCATCCCGCCCCCATAGAGCCCCTTGCCATGGGCTGATGGGGCAATGGTGGGGACCATGCAGGTGCCCAAACTCTTCCCCATCATTGTCTCCTTCCTTGCCATGTGACAAGAAAGATTTGCTCATTGAAATGCTGTCGATCCTGCTTCTCCCTGCAGCCCAGATTACCCTGCAGAGCTGGAGCACGACCTTCCAGCTGTGAAGATCTCATCTGTTGGAGTGAGAGCTTTGCAAATAAGGGAGTTCATAGCCAAAGGACCAGGCGCCCACATCTGTTAATTAATTATAATGACTTGGCATCATCCATGAAGAGCTGGAATTTATTTATGGGGCAGAGGTGCAGTGCCAGGAGGTATTGGGGGTCAATTGTGCTCTATGAGAGGGCACGGGAACTCAGGAATTAGGACTGATTCTGTGCATTGGGTGGGAAAGAAAAGCATGGATGAAGCTAACGACACGAGAGGGAAGCCAGATTGAGATACATGGCGCATGCTTGCTGCGCTCCGGAGGAGTAAGTGGACGCACATCTTATTATTGCAATATAATTTGAGCAAAGTATTTTCCTAGGATCTAGAGCGTTTGCTACAGTTAATTGAGATCCCGAAGTTGAGTGCCTTTCATTATAGGAGAGCTCTGGAGCGGAATACTCTCGGCTAATGATCAGAGCAAGATGGAAAGGGCGTTTACTGGAGCTGCATAATGCAGTCGGAGGTGGGAGAGTGTCAACAAACACGCTCTGACTCCCACACTGGTGCTGCTCTGTGGCAGGGTGGTGTGGATCAGGAAGGAGCTGGAAAAACCCTCCTGCGTGGAAAAGAGAGCTGGAGCTTGGCTCCATGGAGCCAAGGGCTCCAAGGGGGAAGCTCTGCACACTGGTGTGCCCTTTCCAGCTCATAACTGCACTGCTTTCCGAGCGATGCTTCTCGCTACCTCTGCATCCCAAACTAATCTAAACACGCAACAGGAGCAGATATCCTCATCATCTCCACCCTGCTGGAGAAATAATTACTGTAAGTCTAGAGGAAAATGTTGAAAGAGTAGTAACAGAGTTAAGTGCCTGGAGCCATGGGATGAGAGCCCAGAGCTGACGGCAGCTCCAGTTCAGCCCATGGCATCCCCTGCTAAACCCTACCAGGGGCAAGCTGGGCACCTGGGACATCCTTGCATCAAGGAGGAAAACGCACTGCGGACCCCGCTGGGGTGACAGAGGGGTCCTGCATCCGGCAGGAGGCCCCAGGCCCTGGCTCGTGGGCTGTTTTCATGTATTTTGCATGTTTTTCACACTGATTCCCATCGTTATGTCCATTCACCCATCATGGCATGAGCCGACCCCGCGGCCATGCGGGAATCAGCGAAGCACAAACCAGAGCTTTGGCTTGCATCATTGGAGCGAGCCTGCTGCAATCCCTGCACCCTTCACCTCTCCGTATTCCATCACCTCTCAGGCTGCAAAGCCACCCACACCCGGGCCTCGGTGGGTCCCCCCGGGAATGTCAACCCTTTTGACGTGTGCCTGTCATCCATCCCACCGCACCTCTGCACAGCAGGCTTCACTATTCATTAGCAGTGAAAACAATCCTTGTCAGGAGGTGCTTTTCTTTTCCCCATGGTTGAATGCAGAGCCAACAGATGAGTGTCGGCTGAGCCGGGCCCCTGGCAAGGCTGGAAGCTGGAGAGTTTCTCTAGGTTTAGTGAGGTGGAAAACAGGGAGAACACAAAGCAAAGGCCATCACTCAGGGTAACGTTACCTCAAATGAATCCTGCCAAAACGTTGCAGGGAGGGGAGGGCGAAAGAAAATCAAGTGGAATTGGGGGAAAGTTGGGATAGAAAGGTGGGAGCACGTGGAGGATCTGACCCTGCAGCTGCCCCTCCAGATGCTTTGGCGCTGGGTTCCCCTGGGGATCGCTGGGTCCCCCCCTCCTTTTATCATCACTCTGCTTCCCACTGATGCTTTCTGGTTATTTATTTCCCCTCTCAGCTGCTTCCAAGCACCTTCCCCTCGTTGCTATAGCACCTCCTGGGCCAGAAATCATAGCATCATAGAACGGGTTGGGGTGGAAAGGACCTTAAATCTCACCCAGTTCCCTGCCGTGGGCAGGGACACCTTCCATGGAGCAGGGTGCTCCAAGCCCTGTGTCCAACCTGGCCTTGAGCATTGCAGGGATGGGGGCACAGCTCCTCTGGGCACCCTGTGCCAGCGCTCAGCACCCTCACAGGGAACAGCTTCTGCCTCAGAGCTCATCTCAGTCTCCCCTATGGCAGTTAAAGCCATTCCCTTTGTCCTGTCCATACATCCCTCATCCAAAGCCCCTCTCCAGCTCTGTAGCTCTGGTGCCATCACCCCTGTTATCTGGTCCCTATTTCTAGCTGAATAGGTTGCCACTGGGTACAAGAAAGACTCCTTATCGCTGAAGAAGGAAACCTACACATCTGCCTGAGGTGAAGCAAGGTGTTGTTTTAAGCTACATCTATTTTAAGATGGTGCTGGTCCTGGGGGAAGTGAAGCGCAGTAAGTGTGTTTACACGAGGAGCTGGGGAGATCTGTGGCATTAAACCTTGTCACACAGGTAACACCTCGTTTCCAGCCTCTTCTCTCCTGCACGCTTTAACTCTGGTGCTTTATCAGTGCGGAGGCAAACTGGGACCAGTGCACGAGTGTTTGCTGGCTGAGAGCTGTAGGACTGCGGGTGCAGAGCATGGGATGGCTCAGCCCTGAGCTGCAGCCCTGAGTTGCAACCTGCACAACTCAGCAATGAGTTGCAGCCCTGCACTGGTTTCATGCTGGGGTAAATGACCACGTTGGTGCCAGGGAAGGATGCGGTCCTGACTGGGGCTAGAAAGAAAGCAAGCTTAAAATGAAGGGTTTATTATGAGCCACCGGGGAAGGAGGCTGCTGCAAAACCCAAAGCCCCCAGAACCCTTCTGGAGATTAATTCCTTCTTTCTTGACCCAATTTTCCCCTGGGGGAAGGACATTTCTTTCGCGAGGACATGAAGAGCATCCCAGGGGTGGGTGGGTGATACAGGGTGTGAAGGGCAGCACCCATGTGCCCCCCACCATGGCGCATCTGGTGAGAGGTAGGGTAGAGGTGTGCAGGGACACATCTGGCAGATGTGGCTCTGCTCAAGCCTAACGCATCTGGACAGATGAGGATGCACCTGACAGAGCTCACCAGGCAGGGGCTCTGCAGCAATACCCCTGCAGGTATGGGAGGCAAAGCTCACCTGGGAAAGAAATACTCAAATCCAATGGGAAAACCATGGAAGGGAGGGCTCCCGCTCCAGCCCTGGTCCCAGGCTGGTTGGGTGGCCCTGGAGATGAGCCAGGATGTGCACCCATCTCCCTGAACACTCTATGTATTTGGTGATGGGTTATAATGAATGCAAAGAAGCTGCGCGGGTAACATGGACCAATGGCCAATGTGCCTTCAGAGGTGCTCCAAGAGCGTCTGGCACATCCCTGGGGAAATCAGCCAAGCCATCTGGGAAGCAGCCAGGTGGCAACTCGAAGCTGAAAGGTGCTTAGAACTCAGCGGATTTACAGCCGTCCGCCCTCTGAAAGCCTTTTACATGATTAGAGCAACAGCCACTGGCCGTGTGTCGGGGTGAAGCAGAGCTGCGTGTACCCAGCACAGCGCTTGTGCGACCGTGGTGCATCCAACCCATATGGGAGAGGGGAAAAAACAGAGTGAAACCTCCCCAGGAGCCCCTTGGCTCATATCTGCCAGTGAAAGCATCGCACCTGTGTGCTGGTGTGATTGGTACCCAAATGGATGCCATGGGCACACACAGCACATCCCTGTGTTGGGGGGTACATCGGTGCTGCTTGTGTGAGCATGGGCTGAGCACAGGGTGCCCGAGGGCCGGGGCTGGGCACGTCCTGGTGAGCCCATGGAGGTGCTGCTCTCAGGTTAGGTGCTTGTCACCTCCCAGAGCTTGCAGAGAGCACAGCAGTGACCAGGCTGCTGTCCCCAGGCTCTTGGAGTGACTGACAGTGAAAACCTCAGCTCATTAAGCACAGAAAATGAGGAAGTGGCCTAAACATAACTGCCCAATGAGACTGCCGAGCAAGAGGAAACCTCCTCCCAAGCCCCCTCGCTGCACACCCACATTGGCAGGCAAATCAAAGCCTGAAACTCCCATTTACTCCTCTTCCCTGTGCATGAGTGAAGCTCTGGGGGTTGTGTGGGGAGGAATTCAATTAGCCAAAGAGCTGTTTGTAAAGAGCTTGGTCCAGTTTCCCATCCCAATGGTCCCTGGGAAGCAGGAGCCTCCCCCAGGATAGGGAACCTGTGCTTTGCTGCACAGTGGGAATGTGCAGTGCCTGTTGCCGGGGCTCAGCCGGGATGAAGGGCTGCAAGCAGCACCCAGAGACACCATCGCATGTCCGTCCTCATGAGATCCAGGCTACTACAGCTCGGAGGGCTCCATAAACACCAGGCATCAATCAGGCACAATTCCCAGCTAAGGAAAGCAGGGGGTGGTTGACAACAGCTCTCAGGGCCACATCTTCAGCTGCACCGAGAGGAGAGCAAGAGGCATTCCTGCTCCTACCAGCGCATTCCTCTGGCTCGGCAGCCCCAGTTCTGCCTTACCGCACGGCCATGTCCTGCCATGGCTCACTGGCATTGCTCCCTTCTGTCTTTCCCCTCTTTTAGCTTCCAGGGGCCATGAGGACAAACCCATAAGCAGAGATGGGCTGAGTGACACCCATGAATATGGCAGCAGGAGGGTCTGAGTGGCGGGGCTGGAGTGACTCAGCTTCCAGGTGACAGCAGTGCTTGAGCATCTCAATTAGCAGCAGCGCCCGGAGGAGGTGAAATGACAAATGACTAACCTCAACACGCTGCTCCAACCAGGTCTGCTCTCATTCCATTCGGATAAAGAGCCTCTGCTCCCTGCTCCGGCCGGGCAGGAGCGATTCCCAGACCAGCAATAGCAGTAATGCCCATGCTCTGCTGCCCAAAGGGGTTTTGGTTTTGTTGGCAACTCTGTGGGGTGGCCCTAAGCACAGGGGAGGTGGGATGGGACCCAGCGGTGCTGAGCAGGACATAGGGGTGCTGTGGGGAGAGGGATGCAGGGCTGATAGGGACTCGGCCCTGGCTGCAAGGATGCTTCTGTGCTAGGCTGGAGGAGGTGTGGATGGCAAACCCAAGGGAAGCAAGAAGGTGAGGACAAAGGTGCTATAAGGACCCTATAGCAGCCATCCAATACATAAAGGGGCCAACAAGAAACCTGGAGAGGGGCTTTGGACAAAGGTCCATAGGGACAGGACAGGGGAATGGCTTTAACTGCCAGAGGGGAGGCTGAGATGAGCTCTTGGGCAGAAGCTCTTCCCTGTGAGGGTGCTGAGCGCTGGCACAGGGTGCCCAGAGGAGCTGTGGCTGCCCCATCCCTGCAGTGCTCAATCCAGGTTGGACACAGGGCTTGGAGCACTCTGCTCCAGTGGAAGGGGTCCCTGCCATGAGGTCCCTTCCAACCCAACCCATTCTATTACGGTGAAGTCCGGCTGGAAGTGGAAGAGTTGATACCAATGGATGGAGAGTGGGGGCCAAAGGGGGTCCCAGCAGTGAGGCAGGAGGACACCCCAAGGCATGCCCTGCAGTACGCTCTGTATCCATCACAGACTCACCTTGCTGCCTGCCGCAGTGCCCAAGGTGTGCATGGACACCCACCACGTGCCACCTCCTGCAGCCCCTGTGCCAGCACCCGCCTGCCTTTGCCATTGAGGACAGAACTGTGCTAGCTGCGAGGAGGGGGAATTCCTGCCCTTGCTCCTCCCTCCCTCGATCCTGCGGGATCCAGCTGGTGTTTGGGAAGTTGCCCCGGGAGGGCCCCCGCCGTGGAGTGCTTCCACGTCAGCTTTGGTGCGTGGTGGGGAAAGCCAAAGCCCAGCGTGGGTCTGAGTTTGGACCTTGCATAGGGAGTGGGCTCCGTTGGCAGCGAGGCTGCTCGCAGCATCCCACACAGCGTTTCCTTATTTAGCCCGTTCCGTATTTATCCCACAGGCTCCTCTCCCCACACCAAACCCCATCGCGGATTCAGCGGAGCAGAAGGTGAGCTCCAGCCCCATCGAGCAGCTGAGCTGGAAACGTCCCTCCTGGAAATGGAACCGGAGGGACATCAGCGGATGGTTGATACCCCAGCAGATTGCTTTCTGTGTGTAACAAACTGCCATCAGCAGCGGGCACAAGGATGCTGCTGCCTCCATCCAAAGCCCCGACATGAGCACAAGCCAGGCTGGAGCACAAAGAGCTGGTTTTAGGCTTGGAAGCGAAAAAGCTTCATCAAGATTTTATAGCTTTTGCTCTGCAGTTACGAAATGGTGACCACAAGCCAAACACCTCTGTCCTTTACCTTCCTGCAACACCAACGACTTTGGTGCAATGGAGAGCAAAATCCAGGCTGTCATTTTTCACTGCAAAGACAGGATTCAGCCTGTAATGTTCTTGATAAAGCAAAGCACCAATGACACAGCTGAAAAACATCAGCGGAGCAAAGAGCAGTGAAAACTTCCCTGGGCTTCCATATGGCACCGCTCCATCTTGGACCACGTTCTCAGTATATTTCATCCAGCTTTAGCTGCTTTCTGTGTTATCTGACATGGGGAAAATGGCGCTGGGGAGGCCGCTGGTGCAGACACTTGGCTCTCCTCTGCCGCCTCTGCACCCACGTTTGTATCCTCCCCAGCCCCACGACGTTTTCAAATGGGTTCAAGGTCCTTTGTACCCGCAGCCCCTTTGGGGTTTTGAGCTTATTTGATCTGCACCTGAGCTCACACCAACGGTAACCATGGCTCTGCAGGAGCAGGCGGTGCTGAGCGCGTCTCACGCATGCCCATCTTCTAACCCAAATGAGGTCCCCAAGCACTGTGATGCTGCTGGAAACCAGCGTGGGGACGGTGCTGAGCGCATCCCTGCCCTGCTCCAGGCTGAGCTGCTGCCCCCGGGGACCTTCACATCCCAAATAATCCCTGCGGGAAGGCCCTTGCAATTGCCCCACATAGCAAATTGTGCCTCCAATCCACTTCTTGCAGCCCACAGAGCCTCTTCACGCGTCTCATGGACTCGTTTTCTTTGGAGGGCCTCAGCTCAAGCCTTGGTGGGGTGCTGAGCATCTCAGCACATCCCTTGGCCCCATTTATTAACACAGGAGAGGGGTTTCAGCTTTCTTTATCAACTTTTATCAACGTCTTTCACCAGGAGAACATCACCGGAATGATCTCCCCAGGGAAGTGGTGGATTCCCCAATGTTGTCACTCAGGGTTATGGCTGGACTGGGTGCTGGGACATCTGATGGAGCTCATGCCTTGCCTGTAAAGGTTGGACAAGGTGACCTTGAGGTCCCATTAAACCTGGTGTTCTATGGTCCTATGAACCTTGGCACCTCCGTTGATTTGGGAGGCACAGTGGCCAAGGCTGGGGTGCAGCCCCACACAGGTCGGATTCACATGAGCTTCTCATATCGCTGTGATTACAGAGGAATTCATTCCTCTCCAGTTTTCCCTGGAAAACAGTAGGTTAAAGACTTGGGAGCAAGGAGAGACACAAAGCCAGAGCAAACCCTCCTCATTTTACCCCTTCCTGCAGCTCCCTCAGTTTCATTGTCCCAGCACTGCTGCTGGGTTCTGGGGGGATGACAGCAATGGAGATGCACTCTTTAAGATGAGGAAATGGGTTTCTACCTCAGGAAGACCCCGGCATGAGATCTTGCAGTGATTTCTCAGCTGCTCATGTGACCTTCCCCAGGAAGGTACAATGGGAATCTCTGGGAATCGTGGGCCCTCCAAACCCCTCCGGTGACCAGGGAAATGCTCTGCTTGGAGGACACTGGGACTTAGGCAAGTGGATGAAGTCGCTGCCCCAGTTGTCCCCAGACACACACACATTCAGCATGAGCCGGGAGCAGCAGCACAATGACGGCCCCACGCTTGTTCCTTGCCTTGGTGGTTGACCAGCTTTAATTTAAGAACTGAATTCCTATGCCATCAAGGGGGAGATCAATCGCTTTTTACACATCCACCAGTGACCGTGCCTGGGCACAGCAGCGGCAGTGCCCGGAACAGACTCACGTTCCACATGGATTTGGGATGAATGAAATCCTGGTGGAAACAAAAACATGTTGCAGAAGGAGCTGGGAGTGAAGTCTGCTCCAGCACAAACCTCACGTCCAAGGTCAAGCTGAAACCTTTGATTCCCTGAAGCAACACCTTTGGATGTGGGTGCTGGGTTTTGAGGATGAAGGATGCTCCCACCTTCAGAGACCCATAGAATGTGCCTGCATGGGCTGGATTACACTGACTTGGTACAACGTGGTGACAAGATGGCATCAGGATGTGACCACTTCACTTTTCCACACCTACTGCCATTGGGCTGATAAAAAGATGCCCTGTGCTTTAGCAGAACAACCGATTAAACCCCAAATCAGTGGGATTAGGGGCCGCAACAACGCAGTTCCCATGTGCACCTGAAAACAAGCCCATTAGTCATGAGGACACCCAGCAATTGCGCATCCGTGCAGTCATTCACAGCTTTATGGCAAGTCATGAGATATTTGGTGTTTTCCTCCCAGCAAACAAAGGCAGATGATTAAGGAAGAGGCGCAGCTTGCTCGCTTGCAGGAGGAAGACAGCTTGCAAAATGCAACTCTCACAGCTTCAATACAACTCCAGAAAGCAAATAAACAGCCTGGCTGCGAGAACGCTCCGCTGCCCGGGACGTGAAGCCAAATTTGAGGTTCTAAAGGGGAAAGGATGGGGATTACTTCCTGCAGGACGGGCGCCAGCGAAAGTGTCATGAGAGAGCCGAGAGTGTGCTGCAGCCGCAGCCGGACTTGTGATGCACCGAACTCCATAGACCCATGGAACGGGTTGGAAGGGGCCGTAAAGCTCATCCCATCCAACCCCTGCCATGGGCAGGGACACCTTCCACCAGAGCAGAGTGCTCCAAGCCCCATCCAACCCGCCCTTAACTTCTGGCACTGGAAATCATTTCCAACTGGAAAACCTGGCAGCAAGCAGCTGAGCTTCCCCCTTTTCTCCTGTTATTATTATCCTTATTATTTTCATCTCCAAAGCCATTTTTCCGCAGGCACTGTGGTTATACAAACGCTTCGCTCTCGAACGTAAAAAACCCACCAAAAAAACCCCAACTATTTGCAGACGGAACAATGTTCTGTCAGAAATTTCCTGGCCACCTCTCCATTCCATGCCAACGCTTCGCAGGGCTATAAATGACAGCAGAGCAGCAAATTTGGTCCCTGCGATTTGCAGCCGCGGTAGAACAGCCCCTACGTGCAGGCTTGAAACCCCCCACTCCTTTTACACTTCCCTTCACAACTCTCGCCTATAAAATACAGACGGGGGCATCGATTGCTCTAGAGCAAATCTTTCTCCTTTCATAAACACAGCTTATCCAGAAATGCAAGCATCCTAATTAAGAACATGGTGGAGCTGAATTGCAAATGAATCAATTCCTTCCCCAAAAAGCATTATAATAAATAAAATAAATCCAGTCAAGCAAGACCAGAATGGGACGGTTAATAATTGATATTTACATTTCTCCCATGTCTGATCAAAGGATTTGATTGCATGACAAATGAGGAAATTACTGTAAAGTGTTATACATCCATTAAGAAGATAGATGCAGCAGATAGGATGCGGGTGCTGTGGTGAGACTGTGCCACCAGGCTCTGCATCCCTTTGGGATGGGGACAGTGGATGTCTTCCTGCTGTGGAAGTAAATAACATCCCTGCTTTAGAAGAGATGCTGCAGGATAGGATGGGAAGGAGTATGCAGAGCTGGAGACCCTTCCAGGAGATGAGAAGGTGGGGAGGACCCTGCAGCAGCATGTTGGGCACCTTACAGCTGGTCCTATAGGTCCCTATGGGCTCTTGCAGACTCTTATGGGTCTCTGTGGGTCCCATGAGCTCCTATGGACCCCTATGGGTCCCTCTGAGCTGCTATAGAAACCCATGCATTTTTGCTGTCTTCTGTGGGCCCCTTGGCTCTACAGCAGGCAGCTCTGGTCATGCAGTGAAACAAGTGAAATCCCAAACCTCTGCCAGCTCCCCAAGACTCCGCAGCTCCTCTTGGCCCCAGAACCATGGAATCAGGGAATGGTTTGGGTTGGAAGGGACCTTACAGCTCATCCAGTTCCACCTTCACCAGGCTGCTCCAAGCCCCGTCCAACCAGGCCCTGAATGTGGAAGAGGAAAGGATAACATTTCTGGGCTGAATGGTTGAAACTCGGCTTTGGGCTGACTTTTGGTTGGGATCAAGGAGAGCTCATGGAGCAGCTGATGGGGGAGCGGGTGCTCCTCCTTGGAGCCAGGGATGTGGCTTTGGGCCCCAGCACGCTCAGGACCTTCCGGAAGGGGAAATGATAATAAAGTGATCAATCATTTCCAGCGGGAATGGCATGGGAGGGGAATAGAGAAGGGGAAGAATTGAAATGGGGAATAGATCAAATATGGGGAAAACTGTAAATGTGGGAAATATATTGAATGCGAATAATATACAAAATATGGGGAATATGGATATGGAGAACATATTAAATATGGGGAATACTTTGAATATAGGGAATAAATATAGGGAATATTTGAATAGGGGAAAGCATTAAATATGGGGAATATGTTGAATATGAAGAATATATTAAATATGGGAATATATGAAGTATGGCATATGTAGTGAATATAAAGATTATGCTCAATCCGAGGAATAAACGCAGAATGGGAACACACTGAATATGAGAAATAACCGACGGCGCAGCCCCGCGGTGGGGGTTATCCCATAGGAGCCGCGCAGCGCGGGGGGGGCGATGGCACATTGAAGGCAACAGGTTGAACGGGGGCAATGCATTGATGACGTCAAATAACGGGACATTGCAAACGGGGAACGGACCGGGATGGGGGGGGCACAGGGGGGGTTCTTTAAGGCGCAGCCACGCCCCTCGCCTCCGCGGTGACGTCACCTGCGCCCCCCCCCGCTCCAAGGTGTGTGTGTGTCCCGCCCCGCGGTGACGTCAGGCGGCCCGGGGAATGACGTCACCGGTGCGAGTGGCCGGCGGCGGGCGGGAGCGCGATCCGCAGTGTCCCCGCGCCGCGGCCCCAGCGCAGCCGCGGGCGGAGGGAGGAGGCGGAGGAAGAGGAGGAGGAAGGAGGGCGGAGGAGGAGGAGGAGGAGGAGGGCGGCCGCGGCCCTTCCGCGCCCCTCCGCCCGTCAGCATGGGAGCGGGCGGCCGCGCCGCCAGGTACGGCGGGGAGCGGTACAGCGGGGGGGGCACCGCAGCGGGGCCGCTTTG